>CAUYSK010065451.1:82500-85000 GCA_963575035.1 Avahi laniger
CTAAATCTTTATTATAATTATGAATAAAGACCTACATAACTTCTAATTCCTGTTAACTAAAGGATTTTGTTATCCCTTGTGGAGTTTTTGACTTTATAAAGCCCTAGAGTATAAATTGTGATTTACATTTTAAGTTCAATCATGTAAGAGTTAGTAAAATTATGCTTAAGAAAACTATGAGTGATAGTACTTCTTGCTCTATAAAACAGTAGAATCTGACCAAACATTTATATGAAAAAAAGAAGGGCAATTATATAATTAGATGATTATATTGTGCATTTCCTCTAAAGGAAAAATCCTGAAGTGTGTCCACTATAAAGGAGACATTCTCCAAGGATAATGCAGATGATTTCTAGTATTTACTAAGTTTCCTTTAGTAACACTTCCACATTTGCTTCCCACTAGAGGAAATATTTCTAGCACAATGTGAGGCGCTGTTTACCTTTTAAGTGTATTTTAAATAATTATAAATTCAGCATATTCTTTCAGAGTGGATGTGCCTGTGATCCCAAACATATCGAACTAAATTATTCATTCTTTTCAATCCTACCACAAACATTTTACAAAAATCAGTGAAAATAAATTCCAGATCATTAAAGGGAAAGGTGAGTTTGGGAGTCGCTGTTTTAATGTTTGTCTGAGCTGTAAGTTAAACCCTTAAGTCTTTCAACATACACAACTTTTCAGTCACATCAGAAAATAACTCTTCAGATCTTGCACTCAAATGATACAGTTCTACTCTTCTCCCCTACATTAAGTTTTTCTTTCTTTCCTTTTTCTTTCTTCTTCTTTTTTTTTAAGCAAGTCACTGTACAGATACTTATTCTCTACACCACTTCCCTTTTGAAACATTAAACTGACACTGGAACTGACTGCACAAGATTGCATTTTCTCTTCCTAAACAACTTGAATTGAAAGGTTACTTAGTGTAACAATATTTACTTGCAGAATTGTGTTGTTACCAAGGGTATAATGGATGGTGGCTATGCAGGTTTACGCAAGAATGAGTGAAGCATGAGGCATTAGCCATGTGTTTGACATGTTTCAAATTGCTATAATCCAGCATTAAACACACCCAGCAATTCATGCCATTTCTTGCAGCCATAATCTTGAATAAAGCGTGCACAACCACTTATTATATAAATTAGTATATGACTCCCTGTTATAGTCACAACAGTGCTTTTGTGTTTATTTTGCATCAAGATGTAGTCTTTTATTTGTACAAATAGCAGGATATAAAGACATAGCTCAATTAGACCTCCTTACTTTATGATAGGGTAGTACTGAATGTTAGACTTGTTGGTTTTATTTTTTCCTCTTAGAGTTGTAGGTTCTATTGATATAAAACTGTATCATGTGAGATAGTTATATTCCAGAGTGATAACAGAGCCTGCATATATCCTATTCTGTATTCGCTCCAATGTTCAAAAGTTTAAAACTTGACCTGGGCAAGTACAGTTAATTGTGTAATCTCAACTACCACCAGGGACACTATTGGTCCTTGTTGCTTACTCAACTTCTTTTCTCTCTGGTCTTCTCTCTCATATTTCTTCCTCCCTTTCTCTCATCTTTCCTACTGCTCTTCCTTCCTCTCTTCCAGTCCCCAACCCCTTGCGTGTGTATGTATATGTGTGTGTGTATGCATATGCATAGATAGATCAATTGATCAATCTATGCATGTCAAGGATTATAAGAAGATAAAAACAGCCTCTACTTCCAACCACACTCCCTTATCTACGTCCTACATACACAGACACCCTATCTGGTAATTTTGGTGCTTAAATAGTAACTCATTTTTTTTTTTTGGCATCTTACCATTTAATCAAAACAAACAGATTAAAAAATAATGACTTCTTGAAAGATAAGAATAAATAACAGTACATATAGCAAGATTATAACTATTTATTTCTGTCAATTTTTCTTAAATGAAATTATTTATGGTGATATTAAAAGACACTTTGTGTCCAGGATCTGATTCATTCTGGTGTCTAATTTATTTAACTAAATGCAGGCATTAAATCCAAAGAATTTTGAAAATGACATTTAAAGAAAAGTAAACCATCAAATTAAAAAATTATTATATATTCTTAATATTTCTTTACTAAATCATGTTGAAATTATTAATTATAAATATTAACTATTTCTATGTAGATTCACATAAGAAAAGGTTAAATATGAAGAAAACCTACATATACAAAAAGAAATCACATATGTTTACTCCAAAATATCAGCTAAATTCTGATTTTGAAAACTTCACTGTGATGTAAAACTTCTGAAAGAAACTAGCATTTAAATAATGATAACTTTTGTGCTCTAGTGGAATTAATTCATCATGGGCACCATGCATAGTGCATTTGAAATCTAGCACTGCTTTGCTAAAAGTCTTTAATACTAAGATTGCCTAATAAATCAAAATGCCAAATATGAAGGATATAGTTGAATGTGTAGGAACAAAAATTGAGAAAGCACATGAATATTTTTTAATTTTTAAGAAATGAAA
>CAUYSK010065451.1:95000-108648 GCA_963575035.1 Avahi laniger
GACACATCGAATGAGCTAGGACACTGATTAAATACCATTCTTGAAAGCAGCAGAACAAACTAACAGGAAGAAATGCCCAGTGCTATCAAAACTGTAACACTGCAACAATAAAATCTAAACTAAATTGGTGGCATTTACTAAATTGCAGCCACCATTTCAAACAGATAAAAGCTGAAATACATATTTCACAAAATAGAAACATGGGAGAACTGCCTGCTTTGTTTTACAGCAGTACTGTGAAATTCCTTTATTCAAAAAATGGTAAAGTCTCCATATTTTGAGTGTTATACTTATGTTCCATTGAGGCTCACATGAAAATTAATATGAACTATGAGAGAATTCTGTGCAGTTTCAAATATGTGTCTAATTTGAGTTACAGGTGTATTTTTTCATTGTTAGGAAAGCGAGTGGGAAAACATTTATATTTATTTTAATCAGCATTTTAATAAATACACAGGCTTGGGGCTAATCCCAATTTCCTTTCTATTAGTCTAAATACATTCACACACCATTTTAGTAAACCAAACACCAAAGCCACATAGAGAATATGGTATACCTTTGTGGGTGTGACGTAGTAAGACACAGTGTTCTTACGTGGCCACCACTGGAGTATTGCTCTAGAGTTGCAACTAAATCACAATCTTAAAACCTTACATATGTCTTTTATTTCATTGTCATTTATATATGTATTTTATCTTCCTGTCCGAAATTCTGAGTTCACTCAGAGTGGGATCTAGTTTAGGTTCAATATTGTATCTACTAGTTAAAGCCTTCAAATACTTGTTGCCTAAATGAATAAATTGAATACTTAACAGATGAAGGCGACAAGAGTCTTTTTTTTTCTATTGCCACCTTCATCTATTATCTACCTCCAGCACTTTAGCAGTACTGTTGAGAGGGATATTTCAGAGAAGGAATAGGTGACAAATGCAAATGAGGAAACTACCCACCTATGGCCATAACGTAGGCAGGACATCTTTTCCAAAAGCAATCGTAATTTTTTCTCAAGACAACACATTCTGTTATTCGAAAGTCAACTCTCCTAGCATACCTGCAATGATCAATTTTACATGCACTGCCATACTTTATACGGCAAACAGTAGAAGAAATCAGCTTTATTATGTAACACCAAAAGGGAAATATTTATTGAGCATCTACTACCTTATAAATGTGTTACATGCATCATCTCTAATCCTTGCATCCAGCCTTAAAAGTCAATAATGATGCTGCCCTTTTTACAGATGAGGAAACTACAACTCATAGGTTAAGTTGCTTAGGGTCAAACAATATTTAGTTCAGTCTTCAAATCTAAGACGTTTTTACTCAAATGGCTGTGTTCTTTCTTTTGTGCTACAATGTCTCCCTGAAAACTATATTTATGGCTTCTACATACAGAGTACTATATAGGTGTTGTGGAGAAGTGGGAAAGGAATTCATAGTAAAACTTAATCTAGTCTCTGCCATGGAAACTCCCAATTAAGTAATATAGATATGTATCTAAGCCTATCTAGAATACAAGGTAGAGTATGATAAACACATTAAGAGAGTACAATGCCATGTGATGTGAGTTCTAAACTGGAAAAGATCATATTGGGAAATCAAAGAAGCCTTTATGGAGAAGATCTCAGTTTGAAACTGGCCCCAAAGAATAGGAAGGTCTTTTGTAAACAGGAAATATATCTGAGAATGCTTCAGATAAGGAGATGCAAAACTAAAGACATAATGATGAGTTGTAATCTGAGACAGGCATATGGTTCAGATTGACTAGAACATACTCAGTGAGTCAGTGAGAAGTGTAATACACAACTGTAAGTTAGATCTGAAATTGGAGGTGTCAGAAGGAGCAATCCAAACCGTATTCTATAGGCAATAGGGAATATCAAAATGGTTATCAAAGCTGGAAAATAGTAAGATTAGAAGTGTTTTAGGAAAGTTAATTTTGACCAAGGTATAAAATCAAATTATAAAGAGGGGAGAAATTAGAGAAGGTAAAATCAACTGGAAAACAATCCTAGCAATAATTCTATGATGTATGTAATACTGTTTCCCATTTTTCAGAGGGAGAAACTAAGGCAGAGAAAGATTAAATAATTTGTCAGGGTGACACAGCCACTTAATAATTAGGTATGGTAAAATAAGAAAGAGTTAAATATTCAGTTAAGATATTCATATGCAGAAAAAAGGAAAAAATCAATAAAATATCCAGTAAGATGTATTGAGTTTATTCTTCACTAAATATCAGTTTTTTAAAGATAAGATAGAACTATTTTTATTTTATGGAGAAGTGCAGGATAACATCCATACACCAGTGAGATTTTTAAAGATCTGTAGCTTAGCCCTCCTTATGCACTCTCTTAACATTGTATACACGCCATCCTTAGATCTGGGTTAAGTAAGAAACAACATTGAGTGTGTGAAGAGCAGCGATCCAATTTGTATTAATGATTATCTCAGGAGAAAAGTGCTAGTATAGACTCTAGACCTTTAATGAGAATTTTTAATATGTTAAACAACTTTTAATCATTTAATTGCTTTTAGATCCATTTAAGGCAATATTTTTTTTATCAAAAAGAATCTAAAAGTGTTGACCCAAACCTAATTTAATGGTAAAAAATTTACATTATAAGACATCAAAAGTGCTAAATAAATGGTAAATAAGAAAATACAGCTTAGTTTCCTCAAACTAAACAGCTCAACTTTTACCTTAAAGCATTGTTTCATTTATCAGAAATTATAGAATTGTATAGAATTGCAGCAAAACAGAAATCAAAGGTTATTAATAAGACACTGAAGAAAAAACTAACAAGTACTAAGGTAGACTATGCAAAAATTAAGATTTGTTTTCTCCTTGCCACCTTAAATTTGTAATTAACAATGCTTTTCCAGAAATATGACATCATCAGTGATACGAAAAGATAAGGCACATATTCACTATACTACTTAACATGGGATCACAGATATGAACACTGTAATCTATTATGTGCAAGATATGAATTAGGATATTAGCATGTTTTATACTTTGAGATTTTAAGAAATTATAGCAGGAAACTAAGTCTTATATAAATTTGAATTTTATCATCAAGAACAAAATATAAGGGCTATCATTTTTATTTTAATCTGTGGTAGCCCAATCTGCTAATTAAAATATGTTATATTTGCTATGTTTTTCATGCCATTTTTATGACAAAAAAACAAGAAAAATAAAAATAATTTGATGCCAAACTATGAGAACCTAAGTTGATAAATGAAACAATCATGTAAATAAAGCATTTCAATCACCATTATTATTGTTCATTTTTACAAATAAAACATTAATAAATTCAGCTTTACATATATATAAAGAATGAAATAGAAAGTAGTCTTGTGATATTTAAGAATTAAGACATTTCATTTGTCCTTTTAAGCAGATTTTTAAGATGTGTTAGAGTTGAAATAACACATGAGAAAGCTGTTTGTGATGAAACATGGACTAAGATACAAGAGAATAAAAAATGTCTTTCCTGAATGATGCTACAATGCTGGTTCTTAGGGCTCTTCCAGCTTTACCAGACATTAACAAGCATGTCCTAGATAAAGTTCTTAATCCCTAAGCATGTACCTATATTTTTTGCAAAATGCTATAAATAAATACATAGATCAGGGAAAAAAATAAAATGTGTAAATATTTGCATAGAAATAAAATAGATAACATATTTTAGAAAAACATTGTTCATAAATGTAGTTGTTTCTTGTTCTCTACTGAAGGAAAGTATTAACCTATGGTTATTCATATTGTTAAAAAAGGATTTAACATTTGTACTCTAGCACCTCTCACTATGTAAAGCATTTTTCTCATCTCTTTTCTGAAAACGATTTCCAGTACTGTTTTAGGTAAAGAATCTAAGATGATAAAGGCCACAGTGCAGACTACTGTTAGCACTGGTTTTTGACACTGTTGCTTATGTTATGAAGCTAGCAGAAACTTTCAGACAGAAGAAAGCGTTTGCTACATTTCAATATAGAAATTGTCTTGATATTTTCTGTGCTACTAAAACACCTTCTTTGTGGTCTAATATTTGATTGCTGTATTAGTAAAACAAGTTAAAATTGTAATTCCAACTATTTGTCTTTGAGACATCACTGAACCTCGCAAGAATGTTTTATTTACTATTTATTTACTAATTTATTTTGCAGGATGTGAAAATGATTTGAAGAATGCAAATATCAATTTCTCACCCATTTAGACAGTTTTCACACTTTACTTGCCTTTGATACACATAATTTGCATTCAATGTTATCTGATTTATCTTTGTTTCACTTGCACTCACCCCTACCTTTCCCTCTCTTGTTCTCTTTACTTATTAGTCTTTCTCTCATTTTCCTCCTGTCCTGCCTTCCTCTCTCCCTCCCTTCTCTCTGGCCAGGTTACTAAAACAAACAGAAATAAAATTATCAAAAATAATACTTAAATGCTTCCAGTTTTCTTTCCAATTTTAGAATTTAAGGGCAATGTTAATCTAAATTAACACAGAAAAAGATACTGTAGAGATAAAGACAGAGATTTAGGCAAGGGAGGGAGAAAGAGAATCAATGTATAAAGAGTGTTTTTATGTCTCGAAGGAAAAAATATGACTTTTACTTTTTCTCCCTCTAGAAAGCAAGTTTTGGATATTCAAAAACACTTTCTTTTTTTAACTTTTTCTTCAATTTAGTTGTGACACAATTCTGTTTAGAATGGAAAATACATTATGTAAGTGAAAAAGCTATACATAATGAAAGAGCAGTTTCCTCACTTTGTAACAACTATTTTTACAGTGTACAGTGTTTTAGTGAATGATGGAAATACGAAACTAAAGCTGAAATATGTATGATAAGAATTCAAATCACAATAATAAAATCATCACATTTAAACAAGTCCATCATGTCACACCTCTAAAAACATCACACGATGAATATTAAACTTGGTTAACACCTGTATTTTCAGTTGAGCTAATGTTAAAATAACCTTAATTTCTTCTCAAGACTATAAACAAAATTAGTTTATTGGAAAATAAACTGATATACATGCCAAAGCAATTCTAGAAAAATATTTTTATTTCTAGCACAGAATATTCTGAACTTATTTTAAGTGGAACATAGGAAAAGTAATCCTTACATATACATACAGCTTATTTTTAATTTTCTAAAATTTTGTCACCAGTGCTTTAAAAGCAGTCTAATTTAGTTTTTCCAATTAGACTTATCATACACTGCTGCATATATAAATAATACTTCTTTCTATGAATAAATGGTCTCAGTGGACGATCAAACTATCCACCTGTCTATTACAAAATCTGACAGTTATTTCTCATAGGCAAGGTCTTATTTTTCAACTAAACATATTTTGTAAATACTGTCAGTGTTAAAAAAAAAAGTCTATGTTATCAAAGAAGGGCCACACATAAAACGAATCGTACAGGCATCACGTGATTAAAAAGAGACAGCAAGAGTGTGAGTATGCTATTTATATATATTTTCCAAAAATAAAAATTAAAAACCCCAGAAATCTCATACCAGAAATGTTACTCTTATAAAAACTTCACAGTGGATCTGCTATTAAAACTAACGAAATCAATATTTTACATATGTAACAAAACAGCAACCTTAGATAATCATGCGTATCACTGAACACTGGTTTACTGCACCTATTTTCACTTGCCCTTTAAACACTACTACTTCTTACCAGTAGGCAGCACTATTACATCTTTTACCTGTTACCAATGTTAATATCACACAATGCCATCTGTAACTTATTACACATTATCTGACCTTTGCTTGCATTCTAGCCTCATTATTTTGGCTCCATGCTATTTATCTGACAGATACTCTTTTCTTCCTAAAAGCAAAATTAGAAATAATAATAAAATATTAGCAATGTCAGGTACAGTATATGTGAATGTCAAATGGGAAGTGTGTAATTAATAGACATTACTATTTCTTTTTCTAGTTAATAGTTTATTCCTTATTATAATTTAAAAGAGACTGTAACTGTAGTGTGAAATTGTTTGATTAAAGGAATTTTCATTTCTGATGTTATATATTCACTAAACCATTGCTTTTATGATAAGGATTATATAGAACGTCATGTTAAAATATCTGTTTAATTATCTATATGTCTTTTTTTCAGGAAAAAATAAAAGTATAGTAAATTATTTAGAAATCCATACACATAAATTTATAAGGGAAATATCATATAGTGACACTTGAAAACAATTTATATTCTACAATAGTGGGCCACATATTCACTTGACAGAATCCATCCTACTTTAACCAAAATTATTTTCTACTTCATTCAAAAACACTTAAATTTAAAATGGGCTAACATCAAAATATATTAAGAGAAATTCTTTGGTTCTTGCGCTAACTAATCAGAAATACACAGAAAAGGACCTTTTAAGTTTAATGATACCTGCTCATTAAATGATGCTAAACACTAAAATACCACGAACAGCAGGGAATTTCAGTTTACATTAGAGAAAAAAAATAAAAGGGTAAAAATGACTGAAGTTGGTCAGTTCAAGCTGATAGGGCACTTCAAATGAATAACAGAAGAATAAAAGAGACACTCTAGGTTAAATTAGGTTCTCCTATTCCTTTTCTTGAAAGTGGTTAACTTCACAAATTTTATTTGAATTAACTAAACTGACAAAATCAAAGCAGATATAAAGTTAAACAGGCAACTACACTTCACAGTAATTTACCTGTTATAAAACCTATTCATTTTTAAAAAGTGAGTTTGATTTTTAAATGTGTATATGTCTTTTCTTCATTGAAGCAATTGATGTACTTTATTTTTGAGAAAACACTGATGCACAGATTGAACATACACCAAGCTGCAGGTAGGTTTGTTTATATAATTTTAATCCTTCATGTAATAGGTGAAATTTTTCTCCTTCTAAAAACCAATATCTGATAATACTTAATAAAGTTTTATGTAGCTAGTTCTAATTGCACAATATTTATTTTATAGAGTTGTAAAAAGTAGGATATTTTCCCTTAGTTTATAACTTTTGACTTAGAATTTTCATTGACTAAACACATATATTTTTCCTTGCTTGAATCATATTTCCAAATTCTTATTTACATTTGCTAAAGAGTGACATTTCTGTAGGTAAACAAGACTCGATCTTGACGAATTTGTAAAGTCATAATCATTTCATATTGACACCCCTTTCTCCATTCATTCATTCTTCCTTTCCCCCTACTAATCCCAGTTTCAACCTCACCTGTGCTGTTTACCCTCATGAGGGGTCACACCATTCATAAAGCTAATTACAGTGCCAGTGCATTTACACCGCTCTCCGAGGTGAATCAATGTCCATCTTCTTCAGGAGGGCAGAAGAAAAGAGTGTCGGTCCTTCTTAACCCAAAAAATAAGTTGCTGAATAATAAACTACATTGGCTAGTAAGAGTTATTTTGGTCCCAGGGGAATTCCCCTGCAAACTTCAAATCATACCATGTATGCTTTTTTTTTTAAACTTTTGCATGTATAGCTGTAAAATGAAGGGCTCTAGTCTGCAGTAAGTAGGCTCTATGATAAAAAATATTTGAGCCTCTTGTAAATTCACAAAGACTGCTAACTTACAAAGGCTATGAGAACTGCAAAGAATTGAGGTTCTCTCCTTTTCATTAGTTAACTATTACAGCTCATGTACATTAGTGTTCTGAGAATATATTTTGCAAATCTGAGTGAGTCTCAAGAATTCCTTGCAAATATACTAAACAATCTCATATCAACAATTCTGATATACAAAAATCTCTGAAAATCAAAGATTTTTGTTTATTTGTTTGTTGTGATTCAGTGGATGATAAAATTTGACTGAACTTGAACTCATTTGGCAGTAAAACACAACTAAACTAATGTGAGGCTGTCAGTGTTTGTATACATGTATTTTACTGAAGATATATTATTGTGTTTGATTAGAAGGTGCTGCCCAACTCTGCAGGGGTTGTTACATCATATACAGAATATGCGTGTTATTACCTTTCTATAATTCAAAGAATTGTGAATTTTGAAATGTATCTCCCAAGTACTTGGGATAAGGGATTGTGGACCTGTGGAAATTAAGCAGGGTATGAACACAGGTGCACTTGACAAGGAGTAGAAGAAGCAGTAGAGGAGCAAATAAATTCACTTGCATAAGACATGTTGCAGAGCTTTTGTAATGGCATGAGACAAGAATGCATTTTAATAACTTATGTGGTCTGAACCAGCTAGTTTACGCCAGCATACACAACAGTGCCTGGCACATGGTAGGTCCTCAATAAATATTTGTTTAATGGATTAATTAATTGATGAAGACCAGTGTGGACTTCAGTAGACAATTGGCAATTGTGTAAACTATTTAAGATAGGTGGATATGTGTTCTTTACCCAAATATCTCTAGTGGTGGAAACCCTTCCAGCCTCTCTTGCAAGCATCTTGACAATGAAAATATCATTCCTTATTATTCAAATACTTCTGCTTTAATTTGAATTTATGTCTTCCTCTTAATTTATGGTTGTACATGTATTAAGACCATCATCTTTAAAAATTATTTTTCGATATTTCAGTTTCCTCTTGTCTAAGTTAAACAAGTCAAACCTATTTAGTCTTTCCTCAAGAAATGATAGAGATGGACTACATATCTATTTATTTCATCTTTCTCTCTTAATTTTCTCTATATCCTTTTTAGTATCCTTTTATTTTAGGGTAGCAACCTAAGCTGTACACAATATTCTAAAAAGCATACTATAAATAGCATTTGATTCACTTTACTTTCATTTCAAATGTTAAAGTTTGCAATGCAGTGCCTTCAGCTACAGGTAAGAGATTAGCACAGTACAGAGAGAAGGGCTATGGAATCTAACAGACCTGGCTTTGACCTTCAGCTCCACCATAAAAATAAATCACCAAACTGCAAGAAAATTATCTTCCTGAGACTCTGTCTTCTCCACTGTTAACATGTGAATGATAATTTTGACCCAGCAGCATTGTTGTGGGGCTTAAGTGAGGCAGTATGTGAAAGGTGTCAGGGAAATAAGTTAAGTGGTAGTGAGGGAGGAATAAAAAAGAGAAGAGGGAGGTAAGTTTTATGACTCCATCTCTGCAACTCTCTGGAAGAAACCATTTCTTTTAAAAAACAAAAGTCTCAGGGCACACTTTCTGGAAAGATATGCCTCTAAATGTGAATGGTGGTTTTTTTGGAATAACAACATTATCAATAATTTGTATTTTTTTCCTTAATACTTTCCACATTACTGGAGTCTATGACAGAGATTTTTTTGCTTGACCAAACCTTAGCCAGACTCTGAACCTTCTCCTAGGCCCATCTGTGCACTTCCTTGTAAAATCCTTGATAAAAAAGAAACCTGAGGAGCATTTTGAGCAGAAAGAAGAGCTCTTAAAATGCCCTAACATGGCAGTGAGGAACAATAAGAACAATATTTTCCTTGATAAAAAAGAACCCTTTTAAATAAGTTTAGCCAGAATCCCCAATCCTCCATATCTAATCAGATTCCATACCCTCTCCATCTCCCAGGTGATGTCTCATCATTTTGGCCTGTGTCCAGCAAGAACTCTGTTAGGTCGGTCTACCCAGACTCCCCCTCACCCGGACGTTCCCTCTTGGTAATTTTCCACGCACTGACCCGCACTCCACTCCTTGGCTATAAATTCTCACTTGCGCGTGCTGTATTCAGAGTTGAGCTCATGTATCATTGAATACTTTTTTTCTTTATCATCTATTGTGAAAGGTGTGTATGACTTTTAAATAGGAAAAGTGGAATCTATTTTTATTTTTAGGATTAATGTGTTTCAATATTTAAAGTAAAGAGCTTCTATTATGTGAAAAATTAATTTATGAGAAGCTTCGCAGTCCTCAAAAATTCTGGAGAAATGAGCTTTAACTATAAATGGAAAATTATAAGAAATGAAGGGAGTTTTACAAATCTATTCATATTTTATTCTCTTGTATAACATCCCCCATCAAAAAGAAAAAAAAACACAAATTTTACAGAGAAATAGTGATTTTGACTACTTCAAAATTAAGGTTTGTATTTATTCCCTATCTCTCTTACATTGGTTTATTCTTTCCCCAGTGACTCTTACTGCTTTTAACACATAGTATTATTTATTTAGTTAATCAGAGTTTTAAAAATTATGTTCCCCTGCCTCCACCTCTACTGAAATATAAGTTCCACAAGTTAGGAATTTTTGTCTTCTTTTGTTTATGAATGTATCCCAAGCTCTTAAAACAGTGTCAAGCACATACTAAGCATTCCGTAATTATTTTTAAAAGTATTCCACAGAAAAAGTTAACAGGTGGATGAAAAAATGGGAAAAGATAATGGCAAAATCTAAAAATCAACAAAGATTTAATACCTAGGATATACCCGGGTATTCTTGCAAGTCAGTCACAAAAATGAGAAAAACCTAACAGAAAAAAATGTCAAAGGACATGAATATTCAATTTACTGAGGGAAAGCTGAGTAATTAACCTTTTATGAGTAGATAATCAATCTTATTGGTAATCAAAAAAATACAAAGTGAAATAATAAAGATACCATTTTGCAAGCTATTGCAGAAAATTAAAGTGTTAGATAACTACAAATAAATACTTAGTGCTCACTATCTTCCAAGCATTGTTCATTGAGTGCTTTAAATTGACTCACAACAGCCCTTTCAGGTAGCTGCTGGTTCATCTCCATTTCAAAGGTGAATAGAAAACCTTGGTGAGGAAGTTTGTTGGTGAGAGAGCTTCACATGACTTTATCTGAGTCCTACAGTACTACTCCTGGATATATAAACCTGAGAAACATTTTTGTGTTTCTGAGTTTTTACCCCAGAAAAATTACAATAATTTATACTATATATACAAGTGCCCATCTCACTTTACCCAAACTATTTTTTTAAAATTGCTAATAAAGCAATGGTATACCACTGTTGTGTGTAATTTACTTTAAAGAATTAATAGTGAATTTAAACTTTTCCCTCATTGGCTACTTGTATTTTACAAATTGCCTGTTCACAGCTTTTTGCTCATTTTTATATTTTGGTGTATTTTTATTGATTGTAAAGTGCATGTCACAAAATAGTAAGGATATATAAGCTTTGACACATTTTTTGCAAATATCTTCCCAGTTTAATTGGTATATAATCTGACTCCTTTTCTCTTTGTGATTCCTTTCATTTCTTGTCTAAGAAGTACTTTTCTAATCCAAAATTAAATTAATGTTTGCAAAATTTTTGGTTAGATTTTGGATGGCTACAATTTTACATTTAATTAAATATATTAAAAATTTTACAGTCTGGGTATAGTGGCTCATGCCTGTAATTCTAGCACTTTGGGAGGCCAAGGCGGGAAGATCACTTAGTCAGGAAGTCAAGACCAGTCTGAGCAACATAGCCAGACCCCATCTATACAAAAAAATAGCAAAATTAGCTGGGTGTGGTGGCAAGTGCCTGTAGTCCCAGCTACTCAGGAGGCTGAGGCATGGGTGTTCCCTTGAGCCCAGGAGTTTGAAGCCACAATGAGCTATGATGACACCACTGCACTCTAGCTCAGGCAACAGAGTGAAAGTCTATCTCAAAAAAAAAAAAAAAATTTACAAATGATATTTTTGAAAAAAATGTAACTTTTTTTTCACTGCAAATAGCCAATTTACTTGGGACTTCAATTGAAAAATTTATGCCTTTGCTCTGAGTTTACATTGCTTTTTCATTATATGATGATTTTTAAATAAAAGGTCTATATCTATTAGAACTCCTCTTCCCTCTGTCTTCTCTCCTGGTTAATGCAGTCACTTTCCACTTAATTTCTCAAGGGAAAAAAGAAAGGAAAAGAAAAACTAAGCTTCATTTTAGATTTCTCTTTTCTCTCTTTCTTAACTATAAACTGCTAGGATATTATTTCAATTCGAATTCCAAATCTTCTAATCTGATCAACTGGTTCTCCACTCCTACCACCCTTGTTTAACCATTGTCATCTCTGGTCTGGCCTACTGAATTACCTCCTAATTGTCAAACTGCTATGCTCTTGCTATTTTCAAAATGTAAATAAAATTGAGTCACTCTATTGCTGAAAACCCTCTAATGCCTGTGTCTACCATACCAAGAACCCATGTGATCTGGTCCACATATGACCCTCCGGCCTCATCTCATTATCATTCATCCTTTTGTTTATTTTACTTCCAGCTTTGGCCATATCAGCCTTCTTATTGCTCCTCACTGCCATTTTAGAGCATTTTAACAGCTCTTCTCTCTGCTTCAAATGCTCCTCATAATAAGATAGTTCTGACATTCCCAATCACAGTTTAAGTTTTACTTCCTCATTACAGCCTTCCTGAAAAACCCAATATAAAGTAGCTCCATTGTCATTCCCATTCATATCATCTTGTTTTCTTTCCATCATATGGAAATAGGAAATTTTATTGCTTGTCTTTTCTATGTTTATTATTTGTTACTTTCTCTCATGTTCCATGAAGGCAGGAAACATATCTGACTTATTCAATGCTCTATTCCCCATGCCTAGAATAGTGATCAGTATGGGATATATGTTCAATAAATGTTGATTGTATAAATAAATAAATAAATATTTTCCCATTTACTGCTATTTTTCATGTATAAAAATCTCAGATAAGCTTTAAAATATTTTTAATAAGCTTCCATTGAAAATTTTTTGACTATCCTTAATTGTCTTACATTTTTCATTTCTGTTATTGACTCATTTTATCTTCTCAACAGTATATAGAAAAACTATAATTTTAGTATTTTGGTATTTTAGTATATATTTTTTATTTATTCATGATGAAGGAGTTCATAGTTATCGTTAGATTATCAATAATATAATTATATTTTCTTAAAGGAATTTTTGTTTACATTGACAGATAAAATTGTATGTATTTACTTTGTACATCATGATATTTTGAAGTATATATACATTGTGGAATGAATAAATCTAGCTAAATAACATATATATTACCTCACATTGAAATCATTTTTGTGGTAAAAACATTTTACATCCACTTGCTTAGCATTTTTCAAAAATACAATATACTAACTATAGTCATGTTGTACAGTAGATTTCTTGAACTTATTTCTACTGGCTAATTGAAATTTTATATTCTTTGACCAATATCTTCCCAAAACCCCCCAAACCCCTAGCCCCTGGTAGCCACCATTCTACTGTCTACTTTTGTGAGATCAACTTTTGAAGATTCCACATATGAATGTATATCAGTAATGCCATTATAGAATACAGTATGAAGGTTCCTCAAAAAATTAAAAATAGAACTACCACATGATCCAGTAATCCCATTACTGAGTATATATCCAAAGGAAATGAAGTCAGTTATGTCAAAGAGCAATATGCACTCCTGTTTTTACTGTGGCACTATTCACAACAGTCAAGATATGGAATCAATCTAAATGTCCATCAATGGATGAATGGATAAATAAAATGTAGGGTATATGTATTTGTGTATGTGTATATATGTATACATGTATGTGTGTGTGTACATATATATATATAGTACATATATTTATATATGTACACATACATGATGGAATATTATTCACTCATAAAAAAGAATGAACTCCTGTTATTTGCAACAACATGGATGAACCTAGAGGACATTATGTTAAGTGAA
>CAUYSK010065452.1:0-12616 GCA_963575035.1 Avahi laniger
CTAACGCTAAACCTAACCCTAATCCTAACTCTAAACCTTAACCTAACACTAACCCTAAACAAAAACATAATGCTAACACTAACCGTAACACTAAACCCTAACACTAACCCTAACCCTAACCTAACTCTAACCCTAACTCAAACCCTAAATCCTAAACCTAACCCTAACCCTAACACTAAACCTAATCCTAATCCTTACTCTAAACCTTAACCTAACCCTAACACTAACATTAACCTTAACAATAACCCCAACGCTATCCCTAACACTAAACCTAACCCTAACCCTAATCCTAACCATAAACCTAACCATAGCAGTAATCCTAACCTGAAAGCTAACCCTAGTCCTAGTATCAACCTCAACCTAACCGTAACTAAAGCTAATCCTAAACCGTAACCCTAACAAAAACTCTCCTGCTAACACTAAGCCTAATGCTAACCCTAACACTAACCCTAACCTAACGCTAACCCTTACCCTAACCCTAGCCCTAACCCTAACCCTAACCCTAACACTAGCCCCTATCCCTAATCCTAACCATACGCTACCTCTAATTCTAACCCTCAGCCTAACCCTAACCCTAACCAAAACCCTAACCCTCACCCTCACCCTAACCCTAAACCTAACCCTAAACAAAAACCTAAACCTCACCCTAACCCTAACCCTAAACCTCACCCTCACCCTCACCCTCAGCCAAGCCCTAACACTAAACCTAAGCTTAGCTGTAACCCTCAACCTTACACTAGCCCTAACCCTAACCCTAACCCTAACCCTAGCTCTAACACTAAACCTAACTCTAACCCTTATCCTAGATCTAAACCTAACCCTAACCCTAATCCTCACCCTCACCCTCATCCTCAGCCTAACCCTAAACCTAACCCTAGCTGTTGGCGTAGCCCTAATCCTAAACCTAACCCTAGCGCTATGCCAAACCCTAACCCTAGCCATAACCTTAAAACTAGGGGTAACCATAGCCCTAGCCAGGGCCCTGACCCTAGCCCAAACCTAACCCTAGCCCTAGCCCTAGCATTAGACTTAAACCCTTCCCTATCCCTAGCCCTAACTCTAAAACTAGTTCTAGCCTTAACCCTAATCCTAACGCTTATTCTAAACCTCAACCTAACTGTAACCCTACTCATAACACTCACCCTAGCCCTAACCATAGCCCTAAACCTAAACCTAACACTAAACCTAACACTAGTCATAACCATAACACTAACTCTAACACTAACCCTAACCCTAACCCTAACCATAACCCTAACCCTCACCTTAAACCTAACCCTAACTCAAACCCTAACCCTAACCCTCATTCTCACTGTCATGCTAACCCCAACGCTAACACTAACCCTAAACCTCACCCTTACCCTAGCTCTAACCCTAGCCCTAACCCTAACCCTAACCGTAGACCTAATCCTAACCCTAACCCTAACCATAAACCTAACCCTCACGATAACCATAACCCTTACTCTAACCATAACCCTAACTCTAACCCTAACCGTAACTCTAACCCTAACCCTAACAACTAACCCGTAATCCGTACCCAAATCCTAAACCTAATCCTAACCCCAACCCCAAAAGCAACCCCAAACCCAACCCAAACCCTAACTCTAAACCCAACCCAAACCCATCCCCAAACACAACCCCAAACCCAACCCGAAACGTAACCCTAACAATGACCCTAACCCTAACCCTAACCCTGAACCCGACCCCGACACCGACTCAGACCCAGACGCCGACCCTAACCTTAACTCTAATCCTAACCCGCCATAAGCCTAACCAGAAGCCCAACCCTAAACCTAACCCTAACCCTAACCCTAACCCTAACCTAACACTAACCCTAAACAAAAACATAACCCTAACACTAACTGTAACACTAAACCCTAACTCTACCCTAACCCTAACACTAACCCTAACCCTAACCTAACTGTAACACTAACGGAAACCCTTAACCCTAACCCTAACCCTAACACTAAGCCTAACCCTAATCCTAACTCTAAACTTTAACCTAACCCTAACCCTGACCCTACCCTAACCCTAACCCTAACCCTAACCCTAATTCTAACTCTAAACTTTAAACTAACCCTAACTCTAACTCTAACTTTAATGCTAATCAAAGCCTAAGCCAAACCCTAATCCTAACCTAACCCTAACCAAAAACCTAACCGTAATCCTTACACTAACCCTAAACCCTAACCATAACCCTAAACCTAACCTAACCCTAAACTAACCCTAACCCTAACCCTCAACCTCACCCTCACCCTAACCCTAACCCTACCTTAACCCTAGACCTAGCCCTAATCCTAGCCCTAGCCCTAGCCCTAGCCCAAGCCCTAGCCCTAGCTGTAACCCCAGCCCTAGGTCAAGCCCTAACCCTAACCCTAACCTTTTCCCTCACCCTCACCCTACGACCCCTAACCCTAACACTCACCTTCACACTTACCTTCATCGTCACTCTCACCCTGACCCTCACCCTCACACTTTCCCTGACCCTAAAGCTAACCCCTAACCATAACCCAAACCCTAACCCCTGACCCTGACTCTGACCCTGACCATGACCGTAACGCTAACCCTAAACCTAACACTTAATCCTAACCCTAACCCTAACCCTAACCCTAACCCTAACCAAAAAGACTAATCCTAACCATAACAGTAACCCTAACCCTGACACTCACCTTCACCCTAACCCTAAACCTTACCCTAAAACTAAGCCTCACCCTAGCCCTAACCCTAGCCTTAATGCTAACTCTAACCCTAATCCTAATCCTAACCCTCACCGTAACCCTAACCCTAACCATAACCCTAGCCCTCACCTTCACCCTAAACCTAAACCTAACCATAACCCTAAACCTAAACCTCACCCTAACTCTAACCCTAACCCTAACCCTAACGCTAATGCTCACTCTAACCCTCACCCTCAGCCAAGCCCTAACACTAACCCTAAGCCTAGACCTAGCCCTCAACCTTACACTAGCTGTTACCCTAGCCCTAAACCTAACCCTAACCCTAACTCTAATCCTCACACTAAACCTCACCGTAACACTAACCCTATTCGTAATCCTCAACCTAGCCCTAACCATAGCCCTAACCCGAACCCTAACCACACCTCTAACACTAACCCTAAACCTAACCCTAACACTAACCCTAACCCAACTCTAGATCTAACTCTAAACCTTAACCTAACCCTAATGGTAACACCTAACCCTAATTATAAACCTTGATTTAAACATAATCCTAACACTAATCCTAACACTATCCACACCCTAAACCTACACCAACCCTGAACACTAACCCTAACATTACGCTAAGCCAAACCCTAAAGCTAAACCTAACCCTAATCCTTTCTCTAAACCTTAATGTAACCCTAACGCTAAACCTAACCCTAATCCTGACTCTAAACATTAACCTAACACTAACCCTAAAAAAAACATAATGCTAACACTAACCGTAACACTAAACCCTAACACTACCCTAATCCTAACCCTAACCCTAACCCTAACCTAACTCTAAACCTAACCCAAACCCTAATTCCTAAACCTAACCCTAACCCTAACACTAAACCTAATCCTAATCCTTACTCTAAATCTTAACCTAACCCTAACACTAACATTGGCCTTAACAATAACCCCAACTCTATCCCTAACACTAAACCTAACCCTAACCCTAACACTAATCCTAACTCTAAACTTTAACCTAATCCTAACCCTGACCCTACCCTAACCCTAACCCTAACACTAATTCTAACTCTAAACTTTAAACTAATTCTAACCCTAACCCTAACCCTAACCTTAATGCTAATCGAACCCTATGCCTAACCCTATCCCTAACCTAACGCTAACCAAAAACCTAACCCTAACCCTAACACCAGCCCTAAACCTAAGCAGAACCCTAAACCTAACATAACCCTAACGCTAACCCTAACCCTAACCCTAACCATAAACCTAACCAAAGCAGTAGTCCTAACCCGAACGCTAACCCTAGTCCTAAGTGTCTACCTCAACCTAACCCTAACTAATGCTAATCCTAAACCGTAACCCTAACAAAAACTCTCATGCTAACACTAAGCCTAATGCTAACCCTAACACTAACCCTAACCTAACACTAACCCTTACCCTAACCCTAGCCCTAACACTAGCCCCTAACCCTAACCCTAACCGTACGCTACCCCTTACTCTAACCCTCAGCATAACCCTAACCCTAACCATAACCATAACCCTCACCCTCACCCTCACCCTAACCCTAAACCTAAACCTAAACCTCACGCTAAACCTAACCATAATCCTCACCCTCACCCTCAGCCAAGCCCTAACACTAAACCTAAGCCTAGACCTAACCCTTAACCTTACACTAGCCCTAACCCTAAACCTAACCCTAACCCTAACCCTAACAATAGCTCTAACACTAAACCTAAACCTAACCCTTATCCTAGGCCTAAACCTAACCCTAACCCTAATCCTCACCCTCACCCTCATCCTCAGCCTAATCCTAAACCTAACCCTAGTTGTTGGCCTAGCCCTAATCCTAAACCTAACCCTAGCCCTAGCCCTAACCCTAACCCTAGCCTTAACCCTAAACCTAGGGGTAACCATAGCCCTAGCCATAGCCCTAACCCTAGCCCAACCCTAACCCTAGCCCTAGCCCTAGCCCTAGCCTTAAACCCTTCCCTAGCCCTAGCCCTAACCCTAAAACTAGTTCTAGCCTTAACCCTAACCCTAACGCTCACTCTAAACCTCAACCTAACCGTAACCCTAATCATAACCCTCACCGTAGCCCTAACGATAGCCCTAACCCTAAACCTAACCCTAGCATAACACTAACCCTAAACCTAATCCTAAACCTAACACTAGTCTTAACCCTAACACTAACTCTAACACTAACCCTAACCCTAATCCTAACCCTCACCCTGACCCTAACCCTATCCAAAAGCCTAACTCTAACCCTCATTCTCCCCCTCACGCTAACCCCAACGCTAACCCTAACCCTAACCCTCACCCTTACGCTAGCTCTACCGTAGCCCTAATGCTAACCCTAACCGTAGCCCTAATCCTAACTCTAACCCTAACCATAACCCTAAGCCTCACAATAACCATAACGCTTACTCTAACCCTAACCCTTACTCTAACCCTAACCCTAACTCTAACCCTAACTCTAACCCTAACCCTAACAACTAACCCGTAATCCCTATCCAAACCCTAAACCTAACCCTAACCCCAAACCCCAAACCCAACCCCAAACCCAACCCCAACCCTAACTCTAACCCCAACTCAAACCCCAGCCCCAAACACAACCCGAACCCTAACCGGAAACGTAACCCTAATGTTCACTCTAACCCTAACCCTAATCCTGAACCCGACCAGGACATCGACTCAGACCCAGACGCCGACCCGAACCCTAACCTTAACCCTAACCCTAACCCGCCATAAGCCCAACCAGGAGCCCAACCCTAAACCTAACACTAACCCTAACCCTAACCCTAACCTAACACTAACCCTAAACAAAAACATAACCCTAACACTAACCGTAACACTAAACCCTAACACTATCCTCACCCTAACACTAACCCTAACCCTAACCTAACCGTAACACTAACGCAAACTCTTAACCCTAACCCTAACCCTAACCCTAACTCTAACCCTACCACTAATCCTAACTCTAAACTTTAACCTAACCCCAACCCTGACCCTACCCTAAACCTAACCCTAACCCTAATTCTAACTCTAAACTTTAAACTAACCCTAAACCTATCCGTAAATCTAATGCTAATCAAAGCCTAAGCCAAACCCTAATGTTAACCTAACTCTAACGAAAAACCTAACCCTAACCCTAACATTAAACCTAAACCCTAACCATAACCATAAACCTAACCTAACCCAAAACTAACCATAACCCTAACCCACAACCACACCCTCACCCTAACCCTAACACTACTCTAAACCTAGCCCTAGCCCTAACACTAGCCCTAGCACTAGACCTAGCCCTAGCCCATCCATAACCCCAGCTCTAGACCAATCCCTAACCCTAAGCCTAAGCCTAAGCCTAACCCTAACCCTAACCCTCACCCTACCCCCCAAACCCTAACGCTCACCTTCACACTGACCCTGACCCTCACCCTCACCCTCATCCTCACCTTCACCCTGACCCTGACCCTGACCCTGACCCTAACCCTAACCCTAACCCTAGCCCTAGCCCTAATGCTAAAACTAGCCGTCACCCTAACCCTAACACTAACCCTAACCATAGAAATAGCCCTAAACCTAAACCTAAACCTAGACCTAGCCCTGATTGTAGCCCTAAACCTAAACCTAATGCTCACCCTCTCCCTCAACCTCATTCTAACCCTAACCCTAACCCTAGCCATTGGCCTAGCCCTAACCCTAAATCTAACCCTAGCCCTAGCCCTAACACTAACCCTAGCCGTAACCCTACACCTAGGTCTAACAATAGCTCTAGCCCTAGTCTAGCCCTAGCACAACCCTAACTCTAGCCATAGCCCTATCCCTAACCCTAAAACTAGATCTAGTCATAACCCTAAACCCAACCCTATCCCTCAGCCTAACCCTCACACTGACCGTAACCCTAACCCTAACCCTAACCCTCACGCTCATCCTAACCCTAAACCTAACCCTAACCCTAACCCTAACCCTCACCCTAACTCTAAGCCTAACCCTAATCGTAATGCTCACCCTAGCCCTAACTATAGCCATAACCCTAACCCTAACACTAGCTCTAACACTAACCCTAAACCTAGCCCTAACCTTAATCCCTACACTAAACCTAACCCTAACCCTAACCCTAATCGTAACCCTCACCCTAGCTCTAAGTATAGCCCTAACCCTAACCCTAACCCTAGCTCTAACACTAACCCTAAACCTAACAATAACCCTAACCCTAACCCTAACCCAACTCTAGTTATAACTCTAAACCTTAACCTAAACCTAACGCTAACTCCTAACCCTAATTATAAACCTTAACCTAAACCTAACCCTAACCCTAACCCTAACAATATCCACACCCTAACCCTACACCAACCCTGAACCCTAACCCTAATCATTATGCTAAGCCAAACCCTAAAGCTAAACCTAACCCTAATCCTTTCTCTAAACCTTAACGTAACCTTAACGCTAAACCTAACCCAAATGCTAACTCTAAACCTGAACCTAACACTAACCCTAAACAAAAATATAACGCTAACACAAACCGTAACACTAAACCCTAACAATATCCTAACCGTAACACTAACCCTAACCCTAACCTAACTCTAACCCTAACCCAAACCCTAAATCCTAAACCTAACCCTAACCCTAACACTAAACCTAATCCTAATCCTTACTCTAAACCTTAACTTAACCCTAACACTAACATTAACCTTAACAATAACCCCAACCCTATCCCTGACACTAAACCTAACCCTAACCTAATCCTAATCCTAACTCTAAACTTTAATTTAAGCTTAATCCTTACCCTACCCTAACCCTAACCCTACCACTAATTCTAACTGTAAACTTTAAACTAACCCTAACACTAATCCTAACCCTAAAGCTAATCGAACCCTAAGCCTAACCCTAAGCCTAACCTAACGCTAACCAAAAGCTAACCCTAACACTAAAACCAGCCCTAAACCCTAACCATAACCCTAAACCTAACCTAACCCTAACGCTAACCCTAACCCTAACCCTAACCATAAACCTAACCATATCAGTAACCCTAATCTGAATGCTAACCCTAGTCCTAAGTGTCAACGTCAACCTAACCCTAACTAATGCTACTTCTAAACCGTAACCCTAACACAAACTCTCATGCTAACCCTAAGCCTAAGCCTAACCCTAACACTAACCCTAACCTAACACTAACAATTACCCTAAAACTAACCCTAAATCTAAACATAACCCTAACATAACCCGAACCCTAACCCTCAATCTAACCCTCACCCTAACACTAACACTAACTCAAACCCTAACCCTAGCCATAGCCCTAGCCTTAACCCTAACACTAACACTGACCCAGACCCTGAGCTTACCCTGACCCTAACCCTAAGCGTGTCCCTAACCCTAACAATACCCTAACCCTAACCCTAACTCTAACACTAACCCCTAACCCTAATCCTAACCCTAAACTACACCTAACTCTAACCCTCACCCTAACCCTAATCCTAACCATAACCTTTCACACTAAGTCCTGACCTTAACCCTAACCCTAACAATAAGTCCCACACTTACCCTAAACCTAACCCCTAACCGTAAACCTAACCCTACCCTAACCCTAAACCTAACCCTAACCATAACACCTAATCCGTAATCCCTACCCAAACCCTAAACCTAACCCTAACCCCAACCCGAAACCCAACACGAACCCTAACTCTAACCCCAACCCAAACCCCATGCCCAAACACAAACCCAACCTAAACGATAAACGTAACCCTAACCGTCACCCAAACCCTAATCCTAACCCTGAACCCAACCCCGACCCCGTCTCCTACCCCGATGCCGACCCTAACACTAACCCTAACCCTAACCCTAACACTAACCCTAACCCCCCATAACCCTAACCCTAACTCCAACCCTAAACCTAACACTAACACTAACCTTAATACTAACCTAACACTAACCCTAAACAAAAACATAATCCTGACACTAACCGTAGCACTAAACCGTAACACTACCCTAACTCTAACACTAACCCTAACCCTAACCTAACTGTAACACTAACGCAAGCCCTTAACCCTAACCCTAACCCTAACCCTAACACTAACCCTAACCCTAATCCTAACTCTAAACCTTAACCTAACCCTAACCCTAATCCTAACTCTAAACTTTAACCTAACCCTAACCCTGACCCTACCCTAACCCTAACCCTAACCCTAATTCTAACTGTAAACTTTAAATTAACCCTAATCCTAACCCTAACTTTAATGCTAATCAAAGTTTAAGCCTAACCCTAATCCTAACCATCCCCTAACCAAAAACCTAACCCTAACCCTACCACCAACCCTAAACCCTAACCATAACCCTAAACCTAACCTACTCCTAAACTAACTCTAACCCTAACTCTCAACCTAACCCTCACCCTAACCCTAACCCTAACCCTTACCCTAGCCCTAGCCCTAAACCTAGCCCTAGCCCTAAACCTAGCCCTAGCCCTAGCCCTATCCCTAACCCTAGCCATAATCCCAGCCCTAGATCAAGTCCTAACCCTAACCCTAACACTAACCCTAACCCTCACCCTCCCCCTACCCCCCCAAACCTAACATTCACATTCACACTTACCCTCATCCTCACCCTAACCTTCACCCTCACCCTGACCCTGACCCGGACCCTGACCCTCACCCTGACCCTAACCCTAACCCCTAACCCTAACCCTAACCCTAACTACTGACCCTGACTCTGACCCAGACCATGACCCTAATGCTAACTGTAACCCTAAATGTCAATCCTAACCCTAACCCTAACCCTAACCATAAACCCTAATCCTAACCCTAAAGCTATCCCTAACCCTAAACCAAACAATAACCATCACCCTCAGCCACACCTTAACCTTAACCCTAACCCTAACATTCACACTCACCATAACCCTCACCCTAAACCTAACCCTAATCCTAAACCTAACCCTAACCCTCACCCTCACACTAACCTTAACCCTCACAATCACCCTACAACTAACACTAACCCTAACACTCAACATAACCCTAAGGCTCACTCTAAACCTCAACCTAACCCTAAACCTAATCATAACCCTCATCCTAGCCCTAACCATAGCCCTAACCCTAAACCTAACCCTAGCTCTAACATTAACCCTAAACCTAACCGTAACCTAACACTAGCCCTAACCCTGACATTAACTCTAACACTAACTCTATCCCTAACCCTCACCCTCACCCTAACCCTAATCCAAACCCTAACAATAACCATCATTCTCACCCTCACGCTAACCTCAACCCTAACCCTAACCCTAACCCTCACCCTTACCCTAGCTCTAAAACTTGGACTAACCCTAACCCTAACCCTAACCCTAACCCTAAGCATAAACCTCTCCCTAACCCTAACCCTAACCCTAATCCTCAGCCTCACCCTCAACCAAGCCCTAACACTAAACCTAGCCCTCAACCTTACACTAGCCCTAACCCTAGCCCTATACCTAACCCTAACCCTAGCTCTAACACTAACGCTAACTCTAACCCTTATCCTAGACCTAAAACTAACCCTAACCCTAATCCTCACCCTCACCCTCATCCTCAGTCTAACCCTAAACCTAACCCTAGCTGTTGGCCTAGCCAGAATCCTAAACCTAACCCTAGCCCTAGCCCTAACCGTAACCCTAGCCATAACCCTAAACCTAGGTGTAACCATATCCCTAGACCTAGACCTGACCCGAGCTAAACCCTAAACTTAGACCTAGCCCTAGCCCTAGCCTTAACCCTTTCCCTAGCGCTAGACCTAACCCTAAAATTAGTTCTAGCCCTAACCCGCACCCTAACACTAACCCTCATCCTCACCCTAACCATAACCCTAACCCTAACCCTCACTCTAAACCTAAACCTAACCCTAACGCTAATCATAACCCTCATCCTAGCCCTAACCATAGCCCTAACCCCAAACCTAACCCTAGCTCTAACACTAATCCTAAACCTAACACTAGCCCTAACCCTAACACTAACTCTAACACTAACCCAATCCATAATCTTCACCCTCACCCTACCCTAACCAAACCCTAACCCTAACCCTCATTCTCACCCTCACGATAACCCCAACCCTAACCCTAACCCTAACCCTCACGCTTACCCTAGCTCCAACCCTAGCCCTAGCCCTAACCCTAACCGTAGCCCTAATCCTAACCCTAACCCTAACCCTAACCCTAACCCTAACCCTAACCCTAACCGTCACCCTAACCCTTACCCTAGCCCTAAACCTAAACCTCCCCCTCACCCTCACACTCACCCTAACCCTAACGCTAACACTATCACAGGACAATACCCTAGCCCTAACCCTAGCTCTAGTGCTAACGATAAACCTAGCCCTCACCGCAACGCTAACCTTAACCCTAACCCTAGTCCTAGCCGTAAACCTAACCCCAGGCCCCATCCCCGCTCACCAGAATTCATCCCCGCCACCGTGGCAGAAACGCCCGTCCCCAGTGTTCCGTGCCAGTCCCGATCTCAGGAGGAGGGATGGGAACGTTCGCTTCTCTGTCCCAAGAGGTCCCTCCGCTGGGAGGAGGGGACCCGCCGTGACCTCTGTTCAAAGGCTTCCTGAGAACCGGACCGGGAGTCTGCGCCCCTTGCTCCTGGTCCTGGTCCCGTGCACCCTCCTTCCGCCAACCTGGACCCCCAGCCAGTGCAATCTTGCCTGGGTCCTCGCTGCCACCGCCTACGCCCCCAAGACGTGTCCCCGATAGTCCCGTCTGGACCGTCAGGTCACACCACCCAAGCCACCAGAGCCTCTTAAAGGGGCCACCTGACAGCTTTTCCCGGCACGCGGGCTGACCTCACGACTGCGCATGTGCCAGAAGCCCTCATCATCGCAGCCGTCCTTGCGCAGCGGCCCGTGCCCATGGCTACAGCCCTCCGTGGACAGGCCAGGCAAACCCAGGGGTGTCCCTGTCAGGCTTTGGCCTGCCTTCTTCGGGGATTCTCCGCGGTTCCCAGGTGAAGGGGAGGAGGGCCCAGCCATCTGAGGAAGTCTCCGTGGCAGCGTTCAGGGGAGCCAATGCGGGATCCACGGTCAGGCGGACCCTCACCACCTCTCGCCTGCCTGCAGGCTGTGAACGTGAGTCTCGCCCACAGTCCAAAGTCGTCATGCCTGTGACCTGGAAGGCTGGACTGCCCGTGAGCCCGTGGGCCCCCCGGTACACAGGGGTCCTTCTTCGCAGAGCCCCGAGCCCCACAGTGGGAGAACCCGGCGTCGGTGCCCGAACGGTGGGTCCCCTGAGTCTCACGGGCTGAGCGGCAGCACACCTTGCCTGGCCTTTGCCTTCTGAGGCAGATGCCTTTTCACTTGGTGTCCATCTTTCATTGGTTATTTCCTTGGGGTGGGGAGACGGCTGGGGGAAATACAGGCTTCGCTTTTATCTGGGGAAGTATGGGAAAGAGGCCGGCCTGGAAGGAGAAATGGCCTGCCACTGTTTACCCTGAAGGGGTATGGGTGGGGTGGAGAAGAAGAGGAACTAGGTCTCATGTGGGTCCAGACGGGGGAAGTGGCATTGTTCCGCTTTGCTGAGGTTGAGGGGTGATGAGGGCATTTGCTGGGGTTATCCTTTCTTCTTCAAACAAGAACCCCGAGTCTTGCCCAGGCCTCCAGAAGGGGGCCTGTACACGCAGTCCTAGGTCGGCTCTGCCTCCCCTGAAGTCCCTTGGGCCCTCAGGGCCCCTGGAGAGTGTGCCTATCCCCTCGGTCGGTCTTGGAGGGGGCCGACCCAACTCGCACCAAAAGCCTCTGCTACCAAAGGCTAACGTACTTGCAAAAACGTCTGGGATCGAAAAGTTTTCCTACCAGCAACCACTCTGGTGTGGTCTGCAGGTTCACACGGAGAGAGTGCAAGTGGAGACAACTGTTCCCACACTTCCAGAAGACGTAGGGGACCCAACGCTCCTGGAAACAGTGCTGACGGTCGTCTATTGGGCTGGAGAAGTTCA
>CAUYSK010065453.1:0-20958 GCA_963575035.1 Avahi laniger
GAGCTTCTATAGGTAGAGCAAGACCAGACAATAATCATCTCCCCCAACCACATTATGGAACCTCTATTTCAGAAGGGAAGACCTGATTTCACTCAAATGTTTTTCCCCACCTGTTTTTCCCTACTACCTGTTACAAATTTCAAAGATGGTTCTGGAATCAAAGTCCAATTGACAGTCTTCACAGAATTCTACCCTAAGATTTTACTGACCAAAACAGATCTTCTTCAAGGAAGCCTGCCTAGTTGGCCTTGAGTCCTAGGGGTGAATTGCCGGTTAAGTGTCACCATATAGACAAGATGCCCAGCATCAGATAATTCTGAGTAGCGCTACCAGACTGTGTCTACATGTTACAAACTGAACGTTATGTCCCCACAAATTCTTGTGTTGAAGCTTTAAGCCCCGGTGTGACTATACTTGGATATAGGGCCTTTATAGAAGTAATCAAGGTTAAATGAGGTCATAGGGTGGGATCCCTATCCAATAGGATTAATGTCCTTATAAGAGAAACTAGAGAGCTTCCCTTCCCCCATGCATAAAACGAAAAGGTCACATGAGCACACAGGGAGAGGGTGGCCACCTATAAACCAAGGACAGTGTCCTCAGAATGACACCTACCTTGCTGGCGCTTTGATCTTGGACTTCTAGCCTCCAGAACTATGAAAAATAAATTTCTGTTGTTTAGGCTGCCCAGTCTGTGGTGTTGTGTTAAGGCAGCCTGGGCCGACTACCACACTATATGAACAAGCTCATCTCTATCCAGCGTCTGCAGCACTAATGACAACTGTAATAATTCTAATAACAGATTCGCCATCCAGCAATGACTTGCTGTGTGCCTGGCACTGCCAATAGCCTCTAATCTTTATCCGCTTCTCCTACTGGCCTGGGTAGTTTTCCTTCCATGTTCTTGGTGAGCTCTGGTCCGTCGTGAGTAGGGAACCCTGTGTGTGACGATGAGGACGGTGTGCTATGCTTACTTGGAAAGGCAGACGTGCACTGCTCTGCTGAAGCTGTGGCAGAGACCTGGGCCGGAGCCTCAGTTTTATATGTCTCATTTCCCTTTGGAGTCATATAAATCTGACAGATTATATTTCTGTATCATTTCAGTACTTGGGGGCATTTGACAATCCTCTGGGTAACAGTTAATCAAGTCCCTCCCTGGGTTCACATGTCTAATCGCAGCCTCCTTGGAGCAAGGCTGTCGCAGCAGTACCTTGTGTAGAGTGGCTGTGTGTGCCACGGCAGTTGTGGGGACAGTAGGAAGAAAGTTTCGTCTAGCACTTTGCTTCTAATTATTCCTCTCCTCTCCTAAACCACTTCACTCGTTAGAGTCCAGAAGGTTCTAGAAGATTCTGCCTTGAGTAGATGATGCCTTGATTCACTACCTACTTCCATCCCAGTGGGGAGTTGAGTGGTAGCTGGGAGCAAGACATGGCCACATGGGCCAGGGGACAGGTGCCCAGACGAAATGGGGGTCCAGGAGCTGGATCCAAGGTGTGGGAAGGAGGGGGGAGGCCGGCCCATTGCCCCATCAGCACGATGCAGATTTTATCTCAAACAAGAAGGCAGAGAACACTGTGAGCCTCCCTGTGGGAATCTACCCCTACTCCGTGGCCACAGATGGCATGGTTTGGGTCATCACGTAGCTCTTCAGGTTCACTCTTTCCATGCACCCCGGCTGTAGGAGTCACCTCTCTACGCAAAAGGTCAGCCCAGCCCACTGGGGAGCTGCTCTCGTGGTAAACATGGCACTGCCAAGAATTTTCTCAGAGTGGCCTGATCTTCCAAGCAGACTCGATTTGCAGGAGGGAGCCCTTTATCTTAGAGCACAGGCCACCAATTTCTCTTCTCTTTTCTGAACATGGTCTACGTGAGGACATGATTATTTGGAAGAAACTGGTGCAGGGACCATCATCTCATTTAAGAAGTGGTTCTCAGATAAGACTACGATCTGTGTTCCGGTCCAGGATCTATGACTGATTTGTTTGTCAAATTTGACCAGCAATTGCACTGATGCCTTTTCTTTCCTCAATTTTCACCTAGACAGGCCTCAAACATGAGGTCTAGAAAACATACAAAAAGAATGATAGCAAAAACCCATTCTTAAGGACACTAGAAATTTTTCAATGGTAACATTAGGTTCAAAATAGATATCTTTCCTCCATCTTCACACCACCAATCATTTTTCCTGATAAACCTGTACCCCTTCCTTCCTCCCTTCCTCCCTCCCTTCCTCTCTTCCTTTTTTCCATCCTTTATTCAACCAATATAACTTAGTATCAGTGTTATGTCAGGCTTCAGAGAAACAAAGAGGAAAGTTCATGGTTTCTGTCCTCACCGAGCTCATTGTCTTATTGGAGAATCTCAATTAGACTCATAAACTGGTAACGCTGCGGTGGAAGTTTGTGCCTGGAGTGGCAGAGCGCAGACACAGGCCACCCAGTGCAGGACCCGGGAGAGTGTGGGATGGGGAGTGCCTCTAGGGCTTTCTTGGGAGGAGCTGCAGGATTTCGGTCTTAAAGGCTGGCCAGGAGTTGGGTGTGCAGGGGCAGGGAGGGCTCAGGGCATTCCAGGCACAAGGCATAGCAAACCTAAGGACGTGGCCCAGAGTGCGGAATGTTTGGGAAATGCCATGGCAGGAGTTCTCCTTGAGGAGCCAGGGTCCAGCTTGGACATGGAGGAAGAGGAGGGCTGCAGATATAGGCAGAAGCCAAGTCTCGATGGACCTTATGTCTTCCACTGAGAAATCTGGACGTAGTCAAGAAGGCAACAGGCACCACTGACGGACTTTGAGGGAAGGGCGCGGCCAGGGTCCTGTGTGAACACACATGTAGGGCAGCTGAGCATATTCAGGAGAGCATGGCTGGAGGCTGTCATAGCAGCCCTGATAGGAGATGGTGGTGTGAATACACACATGGTTCTGAAAGGAGATATTTGGAGGTAGAATATGCTGACATTTCTGACCAAATAGTCCAAAAGGTGGGAAGAGGAGCCTGCAGTTGTTTGGGTGTCTTTTGTGGTTTCTTTCTAAGGGGCTCACACAGAATGGTTGTAAAGGCCTCAAACACAGGCCTCTGCCAACTACTATCTTCCTTATTAGACTCCTGACTTCAGAGGGCAGTTCCACCGTTAATATTTCATATCTGGGTGACCAAACCTTGTTGGCTCCCATCAATGAAAGGAGATAGTTGAAGGAAGAAGAGCCTTCTGGGAGGAGGTTGAGGAAGGCCTGGGACATGTCAGGGCCACTGCACCCACAAGGGAACCAAGACTGGGGGTTCTGGGGTCTCACACCCTCCCCCCAGTGTTCCACTGGTTGGGTGTCTGTGCCCACAGTTTGAGATGTGCCTTAAAACGGACATCCACCCGAGAGGCAAATCCTGGTTTCAAGTGAGACTGAGTCAATGACAAATATTAGATGCTTTGAAACTGGAAAGAAGGAAAAAGCCCAACAGTTCTGGGTGCCAGAAGATTAAAATATAAGGAAGCGAATTGGGAAAGAAGACATCCCAATGGGGTATGGGTTTTACTGAAGACCAACTTTGCATTTCTCTAACTTATATCAAGGGTGAAGCCTGCAGCAGACGTGCTGGGGGTGAAGGTGGGTGTTGGTCACTCGTGACACTTGGGCTGGGTACTGACAAAGACCCTCCTTGACCAAACTGTAGTCAACTCCTCTGATTGCTGTGCTCAACTATGCCAAACTTTGGGCTTCTGTGTCTGTCCTTGTAAAGCCCAGTTTTAGAGCCCTAGAAAGACAGTTTAATCAGAACCCCACCCTCAATGTCCATCTGATCATCTCTACGTCTGATTGGATTTCTCATCCCCACCTTCCCCCAGGTTGTGTCAGATCACCCTGGCCCATCTTCAGCAAGAATCCTGTTAGGTCAATTTAGCCAGAATCTCCCCACCCCTAATGTTTCCTCTGCATAATTTTCCTTTGACCCCCACCCTGCTCCTTGACTACAAATTCCTACTTTTCTGTATTGTATTCAGAGTTGAGCCTAGTCTCTCTCTCCCACTGCAAGACACCATTATAGGAGTCCCCCAGAATAAAATCTGCTTTACTATTCTTTAACAATTGTCAGAATATTTCTTTCTGTGGCAGTACCAATCTCAAGGTGTCCACTAGTCCAGTAGACACAGCAGGGCACTAGGGAAACCCAACTAGTTATTGCAGCTACATCCCATGCCTGGTCTGGCCAGCTGTGCCCATTGGCGGTATTGAGTCATCCCAAATCTACGCACCACAACACAGGCTGAGAGTCAAAGTCAATTTGTGAGTCAGTGGATTGTGTGCATATCATGGCGCTATTTTGAAGAGTGTTTCTTATAGCAATGGGAAAGTGGCTAAATTAGCTGTGTATGTTTAGATAATCATATAATAATTGTAATGACACCCAAACCATAGAGAAGAGAATGTGATAGCAGAATTCATAAAAATGCTCTAGAGTAAACATGTTGTTAATACCTTAACCAAGTAATGAATTTTACCATTCCCAGGGATGCCATGTGGGTACCGTGTGTCCCCATATGATGAAATTGGAGGCATCTCTCACCCCTGTGGGATTCTTCCCCAAGCCCATAGCCATAGTCTAGGCATGAGAAAAACATCAGACAAACCCAAACTGAGGGACATTCTATAAAATATATGGCCAGTACCCCCCAAATTTGTCAAGGTCATGAAAAAGAAAGAAAAGCTAAGAAACTGTCACAGAGCTGAGGAGACTTAGGAAACATGACAACTAAATGCAACGTGGTGCCCTGGCTTGGATCTTGGAATAGAAAAGGGACATTAACGGGGAAACTGAACAAAGACTGAATACAGCCTGGAGATTAGTTAGCAGTGATGTATGCATTTAACTAAGAAACCACAGTGACGTGGTATGACGACATTAGGGCAAACTGAAACTGACTGGGGGGTGTATAAGGACTCTGTACTCTCTTCGCAACTTGTCTGCAAATCTAAGATTATTCCCCCAAAAAAGTTTAGTTTAAAAATAATATTGCCCAATTCTGGTATCTGGTCCGGCATTTAAGGAGCTTAGAAATCACTACTTCATCTTAACAAGTAAAAAGCTGAACAAAGAGAAAAATCAAAAACTCTTTTTAGATCCGTAAAAGAAAGGAGGCCAGTAGGCAAACTGCTGCCTCCGAGACTGCTGAGGCAGACAGGCAGACGCCGAGAAGCACAGCTCACCGGTGCAGACACACACAAGCGCGACCTCCGTGGGAACGTGCAGGTGGGAAACCTGAACTGTGGAGTTTGAGTTTCTGGAGGCTCACTGTAGACAAGTCTGAGAGTTAAAAACTCCAGAGGTACGCAGTCATTAGGGGGCCCTCACGATTTTGTGAGTTTTTTGTCTGGGAGCTGAACCAGGTTCTCACAGTAAATATTTGGAGGAAAAAAACCCTCTTCCTGTCAGAAGGAGAAAAAGGAACAATTATGAGAAAACACTAGAGCATTCTGTTATCCTAAACAAGTCCTACCCTCAGGAGAAATTGGTTAACCAGACCTAGCCTGTCTGAGTGTCATTAGAGCCTAATGACCTGGGGGAAGGTTAACACTTGACTCCAGTTCCTTTTAGCCATTTTACTCCACCTAAGGGAGCGGGCGGAGATCTGGTGAAGTTCACAGACTGGAGCATAGGCTCATTAGAAGACTGAGACCTGATCATAGGATTATAGAAGGTCTCCCCACACCCCATATCTTCCCCCATATCACTGGTGGCCTAATTACAGCAGTTGATTTTACCCAGTACTTCATGACTGCCTTGCAACAAAAAATTACAAGGCATATGAAAAGGCAAGACAAACGGTTTGAAGAGATTGAGCAAACATCAGAACCAAAGTCAGATATTGCAGGGATGTTGGAATGATCAGACTAGGAATTACGGAAAAAAAAAAAAACAACTATGATTAATATGCTACAGGTTTTAATAGAAAAAGTAGACAACATTCAAAACAGATGGACACTAAGAGAGATAGAAATTCTAAGAGAGAATCAAAATGAAATGCTAGAGATCAAAAACATTAACGGAAATGAAGAATGTCTTTGATGGGCTCATTAGCACACTGGCCATGGCTGAGGAAAGAATATTTGAGCTTGAGGATTTGATAATAGAAACTTTCAAAACTGAAAAGCAAACAATAAAAAGACTGCAAAAAACCCCAATAAAACATAATATGTGAGAAATTTGCCAACTATAAAACATAGAACATATAAGTAATGGAGATACCAGAAGGAGAATTAAGTGAAAATAAAATGGAAACAATATTTGAAGCAATAAGAGAAATTCCCCAAATTAATGTCAGACACCAAATCACAGATCCAGAAAGCTCAGAGAACACTAAGCAGGATAAATGCCAAAAAAACCTACACCTAAGAATATTGTATTAAAACTTCAGAACATCAAAGTTTAAAAAACAATCTTGAAAGAAGTTGGGAAGGTAAATTAGAGGAGCAAAGATAAAAATTACATATGACTTGTTCTAAAAACCATGCAAGCAAGAATAGAGTGGAGTGAAATATCGAAAGTTTTGAGAGAAAAGAACCTACCAACATAGAATTCTGTACCCAGTAAAGTATCCTTCCAAAGAGAAGGTGAAATAAAGCCTTTCTCAGACATGTAAAAAGTGAGGAAATCTGATGTCTATAGAATTATATGGTAAGAAATGTTCGAAGGAGTTCTTTAGAGAGAACGAAAGTGATATAGGTGAGAAACTAGGATCTGCATAAAGAAAGGAAGACCATTGGAGAAGGAATAAGTAAAGGTAAAATACAAAATTTTATTTCTCTTATTTTTAATTGGTCTAACAGATAATGAATTTTTCAAAATAATAACAGCAACATTGCATTTGATTGTGCATTTATCTATCTATGCTTACGTGAAAGTAAAATGAATGACAGCAATGATACAGGGGTTAGAGGGAGGAATTAGTAATGTTTTCTTACTGTAAGATACCTATACTAACTTTGAAGTAGTATAGCGTAATTTGAAATTAGTTTCATATTAGTTATAAATGTCTATTGCAACTAAAGCCATCACTAAAAAAGTTTAAAATACAGTGCACGATGTCTAGGAGTTGGGTGGTGCGAAGGCAATATATGTAACCGAAGCATTTGTATAGCCATAATATTCTGGAATTAAAAAAAGTCTCATTAAACAGAGAATTGAGGATAACTTCCTCAACTTGCTAAATAACAGCTACAAAAACCCTACAGCTACCACCACACCTAATGGTGATAAACTCGAAGACTTCCTGCTGAGATCAGGAACAAAAGTTCCCCTCTCACCATTGTTTTTCATTATTGTACTGAAAGTCCCAGCTAATGCAATAAGACAAAAAAGGAAAAAGAAGGACACATATTAGGAAGGAAGACATAAAACTGTCTTTGTTCACAGAGAGCATGATCATCTATGTATAAAATCTAAAACAATCAACAAAAAACCTTGTGGAACTAATAAATAAATATAGTAAAGTTTCTGGATACAAGATTAATATATAGGAGTCAATTGCTTTCCTATACATCAGAAATGAACAAGTGGAATTTGAAATTGAAAACAGGTTACCATTTCATTAGCACTCCTCCAAAAGTTAAATACTTAGATATAAATCTAACAAAATACACGCAAGATCTATATGAGAAAAACTACAAAAATTCTGATGAATGATATCAAAGAAAAACTATTGCCAATAAAAGGAGAGATATTCTATATTCATGTATAGTAAGACTCAATATTGTTGAGATGTCAGTTCTTCCCAGCTTGATCTATAGATATAATGCAATCTCAATCAAAATCCCAGAAAGTTATTTCATGAATATCAATAAATTCATTCTAAAGTTTATATGGAAAGGCAAACAAAACCTAGAATAGTCAACCCGAAGGAGAAGACCAAATTCGGAGGACTGACACTACCTAATTTCAAGACTTACTACAAAGCTACAGTGTTTTAATTCAGGCCGCTACAACAAAATACTATAGACTGGATGGCTTAAACAACAAACATTTATTTCTCACAGTTCTGTAGGCTAGAAGTCCAGCATGGTCAGGTTCTTGATGAGGGTCCTCTTCCTGGTCAGCCATCTCCTGGTTGTATCCTATCACATTGGAGAGCAGAGAGAGACGGAAAAAAACAAGCTGTTTTGTGTCTCTTCTTTCTTTCTTTTGAAAATTTATTTAGAGACAAGGTCTTGCCCTGTTACTCAGGCTGGAGTGCAGTGGTGCAATCATAGTTCACTGTAACTGAAACCTCTGTCTCCTGGGCTCAAGAAATCCTCTCACCTCAGCCTCCCAAGTAGCTAGGACTATAAGCATGCATCACCACGCCCAGCTAATTTTTTTCTTTTTTCTTTTTTTTTGTAGAGATAAGGTCTTGCTATGTCGCCCAGGGTGGTCTCAAACCCCTCAAGCGATCCTCCTGTCTCAGCCTCCCAAAGTACTGGGATTACAGATGAGAGCCACCATACCAGCCATGTCTCTTTTTATAAAAGCACCAATGCCACAATACGATTCCCACTCTATGATTTAATTACTTTCCAAAGAACACATTCCAAATACCATCACATCGCAGATTAGGATTTCAACACACGAATTTTGGAAGGACACAATTACTCAGTCCATAGTATATAGTAACCAAGACAGTGTGGTATTGGTGAAAGAATAGACAAGTAGATCAAAGGAAGAGAACAGAGAGCCCAGAAATAGGCCTATGTAAATATAGTCAACCAAACTCTGACTAACAGCAAAGGCGCTACAATGGAGAATGACAAATGGTGCTGAAACAACTGGACATCCTCATGCGAAAAAATGGATCTAGACACAGATCTTGCACCCTGCAGAAAAATTAACTGAATGGATAATAAACTTAAATCTAAAATACAAAACGCAAAACTCCTAGAAGATAACATCGAAGAAAACCTGGATGACTTTGAGCATGGTGATGACATTTTAGATACAACACCAAAGGCACAATCCATGAGAAAAATAATTGGCAAATGGAATTCATTAAAATAAAACACTTTTGCTCTGCAAAAGACAATGTCAAGAGAATGAGAAGACAAGCCACAGACTGGGAGAAAATATTTGCAAAAGACACATCTTATAAAAGACTTATAAAAATACATAAAGAGTTCTTAACTCTTAATAAGAAAACAAAAAACTAGATTAAAAAATGGATGAAAGACTTTAACAGAAACCTCACTGAAGAAGATACACAGACGGCAAACAAGCATATGAAAAGATGCTCCACATCATTTGTCATAAGGGAATTTCAAATTAAAACGACAATGTGATACCACTACATACCTATTAGAATGACCACAGCCCGGAACACTGATAACGCTAAATGCTGATGAGGGCATGAAACAACAGAAACTCTCTTTTGTGGCTGGTGGGAATGCAAAATGGTACAACCACTTTGGAATATAGTTTAGCAGTTTCTTGTAAAACTAAACCTACTCTTATCATGCTCCTTGATATTTGTCCAAAGGATTTGAAAACTATGTCCACCAAAACCTACACATGGATATTTATAGTAGCTATATTCATAATTGCCAAAACTTGGAAGCAACCAAGATGTCCTTCAGTAGGTGGTTAGATAAAATGTAGTGCATTCATACAACGGAATGTTATTCTGCACTAAAACGAAATGAACTATCAAGCCATGAAAAGACATGGGGGATCCTTAAATGCATATTACTAAGTGAAAGAAGCCCTGCTAAAAATGCTATGCTATGTTATTTCCACGATATGACATTTTGGAAAAGGAAAAGTATGAAGATAAGTAAACAGATCAGTGGTTGCCAAGGGTTTGGGGAGGGAGGGAAGAATAGGTGGGGAGCAGAGGATGTTTCGGGAAGTGAAACTACTCTGTGTGATACTACGATGGTGGACACGCGTCATTACAGATTCATCCAAACCCAAAGAATGTCCAACAGCGAAAGTGAGCCCCAGTGTAAATTATGGACTCTGGGTGATAAGGACATGTCAGTGTGGGTTTGTCAGCTGTAACAACCGTACCACCCTGGTGCAGAAAGTTGGTAATGGGAGAGGTTGTGCATGTGTGAGGGCTGGGGGTATATGGGATATCTCTGTACGTTTCACTCAGTTTTTCTGTGAACCTAAAAATAAAGTTTATTAATTATTTAACAAGCAATAATATTGCTAATGAGAAAGGGCCTGCAGAGATGAAGCAGGCAATTAGAGAAAGGCATTTCTAATATAGATTTTGCATATTAATCCAACCTGCAGATGAAGAGGTATGTGCATTAGTTTTCTTTTGCTGCACAAAAAATTACCATAGACTTAGTGGCTTAAAACAACATACGTTTATTATCTCACAATTTGCAAGAGTCAGGCATCCAGGTTGAATTCTCGGTTCAGGGTCTCCAGAGGTTACAGTTAAGATGTCAGCTGGCCTGGCTCCTTTCTGGAGCTCAGGGTCCTCTTTTATACTCTGATTATTGGCAGAATCCAGTTCCTGTCCGGTGTAGACCTGAGATTTACACCTGAGGTTTACATTCTTCTGCTGGTTGCAGGCCAGGGGCTGCTCTCCGCTCCTACAGGTGCCTTCGGCTCCTGGCCCCTGGGCCTCACGCACAGCTTCTCTTGCACTTAGAATCTCTCTTCCCTCAGAAAGGGCCCAATCCTTTTAAGGTTCTTACCTGAGCAGGTCAGTCCTGCCTGGATAATATCCCTTTGACTAATTCAAAGTCAACTGAGCGGTGATCGAATCACAGGAGTGAGGCTCCATCTTATTCTCAGGCTCTGCCCTCGCTCATGGGAGGGGATCACGCAGGGCACGTGCGTGAGGAGGTGGGAATCTTGGGAGTCACTTTAGAATCCTGCCTGCCATAGTGTGTCTTTCTCATAGCCACACAAGACAAGAAATTAACCACAGCCAAATGAACGAGGCCGTATCTTCTAGTAGCTTAAAGCTCTGTCCCTGGAATCAACTGGCATCCCCAGGTATTGCTGAGCTTCCAAAGCAGCTTACAAAGGCTCCCTGATTTCCCTATCTGTATGATGCGGATAACGATGATACCTATTTCGTGGGATTGTCCTGGAGATTTGCTGAGCTCATTCCTACAAAGCATTTGGTTCAGTGTTGGCACACGATGGCTCAGAATGAGGGAGCGTCCCTCACCAGTGTTATTTCTACAGAGTTGCTGCAAGGCCACGGCAGCATGTGTGGGGTTATCCTGTGCTGGCAAACACCGCCACGCTGTTGTCAAAACTGAGAATTGGAAAGGAGCCAAAGACCACAGAGTGCTTGGGATGGGAATTCTGCAAGCCAGGTACCAGCCCGTGTGAGGGCCTTGAGAGCAAGCTCTGGAAAGCATTTAGGACACAACGGACCCCTGGATATGGCCAAATCTTTGACCATGAGTCCTTGACTGGGTGGAGTGAAGCACTCATCATGGGCTGGGGCAACATGGCAAAGCCCACAACCTCCTGGGGCTGCAGAGGTCCCCACTGACTACAACCCCTCCTGCAGTCCTCAGTTCTGAAAACTCTGCACATTCCTGTGTTGCAGGCCTGCTCCTAAGGCCAGCCCTCTTGTGGCCAGAAATGAGGGAAGTGAAGTGCTTTCCTTCTGGAAAACAAGTTGCATAAACCCAGCTCCCTGTATGGCCTCATGCAGTTACTTAACAGCTTTGCCTTAAGTCAACCAAAACAGGACCTGCCTCCTAGGGCAGACATCAACCAGTGCTGGCGCTGCACTTCTGATGGTAATTACTGTTATTGGGAGGCGCTCACCAAGAATGTTGAGAATTGTTTCGCAAGAGGCCATGTTTATTAAAATGCAAATCATTCTATGCTATGCCACCCTCTCTCCTCAGAGCTTTGGAAATCAAAGAAAATTATGCACTGCATGTTTATTGTAAGATAACTTTTCCCACCAACCTAGTCCTGTGGCTTGCAGTTGAAATCTTGGATGACCGTACATCTTTTGGCAGTGGAAACTGTTTCATTTCTATCTACCTTCTGGAAAAGAAATATCGTCAAGCATGGCATTTACTCCAAGTGTGGCTGGAATGAAGAATGTGTATCTCTGCCATTTACTGGTGACCCCAGACCCAGACCTGTGCTGGCCCTCACAGCCACCACCAACCAGCCACTACTGAGAACTTGACATGTAGCTACTTCGAACTGAGATCTGCTGTATGTGTAAAATACATACTTTGCTTGGAAGAATGGGAAAAATAACTTATTAATACTTTTTGATTACATGTTGAAATGACAATATTTTGGCTATAGCGAGTAAAATCATTTTTATTATAAAAATTAATTCTACCTGCTTCTTTTCACTTTTATCAAAATGTGGCTTCTAGAAACTTTATAATTACAAATGTGTCTCATGTTCTATTTCTGTCTTAAAAGGGCTGCTCTGCATAAGATGAGGCCCCTGGTTTGAGCCTTTCCCCTCTTGCTCGGAAAAACCTCCCTTTGGGCATTCGGCGCTCATGCTGCTGTGTCGGGTCTCTGCAACCCCCCCAACCCCCGGGCTTGCATGGTAGGGGCATGCCCTGCTCAAAGTGCTGGTGTACGTCCCCCACTATCTGCCTCAGTCCCACTTGTTTGTTGTACCTTCCCTACCTCCCAGACACCTCTATGTCCTGGTTCCCAAATACACCAGGCCTGTATTTCCCCTGAGCCACCATGTGAGCTGTTCCATGGCATGGAATTCTTCCAACATTACCACTCCCAGGACCTCCTGTCCCTCCCCAAGACCACGTTCCCTCTCACCTCCTGTCCAGCCCTCCCTGAGAACCCTGCCCATGGACAGGGGTCCCTCCCCACGTTCTCACTGCTTTGTCCACGAGTTTGTTATAACACATGGACGTTGTGTTGAAATGTTTGTGTATGTGTCCTTCTCCTCATTAGACTGCATGCTCCTCGAGGGAAGGAAACCACATCTTTTCATCTGTGTATCCATGACACTTAGTAAATATTTGCGAAACGTGCACAGAATGAAAGAGTCAGAGGGTAAATAGTGCTTGGTTGCTAACGTTGCACCACTGAGCAATGCTGTAGCAATGGCTGCTGTGCTGTGGGCCTTATTTTTAATTTTATGTTTATTATTATTATTTTAATAACAACGAAAACCACTTTAGGGAGTGAACTCAGTGACTCTCCTCCGGAGTGAGGAGTCCACGGTACACTTTCTTCCCCTTCCAGGTGACCGGACTCCCCTCAGGTTACCCACACCCCACCATGATGAAATTCTGGGTTTGTTGTGGTGGGTTGAACGTGCCAATTAGCCACCTGCTGCGACGGTGATCTCATTAACACAGAGCATGGAGGGAGCTTGGCCGCCTGCCCGTGTTCACAGGAGATAGACATCTTCTTCCCACTGCGCGGGCCGGGGTTGGCGTGGTCCAGGCTGCAGGTTTGTTTGGGGTTGCAGAGGCCATCTCGCCTCACCCTGCCCGCCCCGCCCTACACACGCCGCCCCCACGTGAGGACTGGGCTCGGGCTCTGGCCTGATCTGCCCTCGCTCTGCGGGAGACCGGGGCAGGGCTCCTCGCACCGGCTCTGCTCACATTCCCGCCACAGCGTGTCGAGTCTGACGACAGTTTTCTTCCAGGGATGGCCTGCTTCAGGAGAACTCGGCATGCAGAAAGCTGACCGCTGGCCACATGGTCTGACTAGGAGCTGTTCTTTTCCTGGGAGGCAGCTTCCTGGGGACTTACCCCACATTCTTATACAGAGTCAACCAACATTACTAAAGCACAAATAATCTGTGATTTGTAATTTAATCGAGTCTTAGCATTACAGGAATACACCCTTTGATAGATGGAAACCCAGTTCTTTTTTGGTCAAAAGAGCAAAGAAAGTTTTTCCCATCCAAAAAACAAAAACACAAAAACAAACTCACTCAAAGAAATCTGCTAACTCATTTAACCACAAAACTGCAAGGGGCTCCACCGAGTGCTGCAGAGTGAGGAAGCAAGGAGGTCAGACACACCTGTGTGACATCCTCGTAGGGAACTGGGCCCACGCGCTGCAGGCAACTTCTGGCTTTGGCAGACCCAGCTCCTCTCCTGTGACATTAGACTGCTGGTCACATCACGGCTCTGCTGGGCTGCCGGATACCATATTGCATTTCTCCATCCCTCAGGGCCAAGTGGGGGTTGCTTTTTGCTCATTTAGACCCAGATTTGAAACTTCACAATGTGCATTATTTTCCTCAGTGGGATGCTGGTGTTGCATCCTCCCTGTTGGGCTGCTTAGGGAAGAGTCCCAGGTTGCTGGTCCATGCAGCCCTGTGTGGCGGTAAGCACAGCTGCCACCATTCTCCTGCAGCTCCCCCGGCAGGGGACGTGAGAAGCCCAGCAGCAGGCACCCAGCTCTCCACCACTGGCTTCTTCCAATGCTGGGGACGTGCAGTGCCTGAGTATCAACAATAGTCCTCTGTTCTCTGTCCTTCCCCAGGACTGTGGAGGTTGCATGGCAAACCCTGCACCTGTCTGCCATGCCTGCCACTTCCTCTCTGAGTTTACACGGCTTAGGGCCTCCAGGTTTTTCTTGTTGCTGTTTTCTTTTGTCTCTTTTTAAAATTCAAATACTGACCTTGCATAAACTGCACATCGCCCGCATCGACTCAGAGACTCTCAGAATGCAGGGCCGCAGACAAGTCCTAGGCTAGACGTTGGTGAATGGATTCTGGGTCCTTCTTAGCCCGCAGGTTCTGTGGCCTCACTTGCCCCTCAGGCCTTGGTTGAACCATCTGTAAAATGAGGACATGGCCGTGCGTGACCCTGTAACGCCCAACCACTCGAATAATCTACAAAGCCTATGAACAAATGAAGTTGCTAAGATGTGGCAATTGTCAATGTGACGGATCAGTTGTCAACTTTCTACACACAACAGCATTGTGAATGAGTCGAATAGAGAAAACCCTCTCTCTTTTGTATCACACGCACTAACAGCTACCCAGACGTGTGCTGTGCCGGACCTTCACGAGGGGAGATACACACTGCTGGGAAAGTAGTTACGTCCGTAGTGTTTTGGTTGTTTCAGAAACTGCAATTTAAGCAGGAAGACAGTTTTCAAGACTTGTGTCTTTGTGAAATCAAAGTGCACGGTTGAACAGTGTCCAGTACAGACAGGCGACCTGCCACTCATCTTAGTCAGCTGAAGCATCGTGCCTGAATTTCCCCTCCTGTAAACTGACGGAGCTGACTGCTGTCAACACAGCAATGCTTCAAGAGAAAGTGTGTTAACCTCAGAGCCTAGTGTAGGCTTTGTTTTGGTTTTGGATTCAGCTCTAGCAAGGTAGATACTTCAGCATGTTTGTTTTTACTAGCATGGTTAGTAGTTCTGGGTGGGACTTAAATATATCATGTTTAAAATGCAATTATTAACATTAACCCTGACTAACAATAATATTCACAGCACATAATATCCTCACATTCTCGTCTCACTGGCTCACCCTGAAAACATGCTGGGGGCTGGGTTTTTGTTTCCTGAAGGGGATCCGAGTCCTCAGAGAAGTGGAGTGATTCACTCATTCAGCTGCGGTCCCCGGGCAGGCCACCACAGCCTACGCCCGTATCGTGAACGTCTGCAACAGCTGTAAGTGGCAAGTCAGACAAGCCGGTGAAACAAAATGCAGTTATCTAAGCATCTGAAGCTAAAGACCTTACAACATGGCCAGTGAAACATTTTTATTTTAAGCAAGTATTTGCACAAAGGTTGTTGGTGTTGTTCTGTAATCTGTATCAGTTCTGTTTTCATTGCCTTGCGTTACTGAAGGCCAGCTATGGCCGTTTAGTCATCTCAGAGCAACATGTGCATTTTAAGTAAATGCCTTCCGAGAGTTAGTGCCACTTGTTTGACATGCCTTTCGTTGGTTATAAAGATCAAGATTCTCCCGGACGCACCCTCGCGAGCTGTGCGTTATGAAGAATAGCCTTTGCGTGTCTTTTCTTCTCAGACAAATCCCTTCCAGTTGCTTTGAAACTCTACTAAACCTCCCCCTGCCCCGTGCCTGATTTTAACGGGGGCCGACATTGTGACATCTGTGACGTCTGAAACAGAGCGACGCAAGATCCCCGAGCACAACTTGTGTTTCTCTCACGACAGTGCTGAGTCTACCACTAGGGCGCTGCTCCCGGCCTCCTGCTGCCTGATTGTGGGAGATTCTCATCCAGTGTCCCGGCCAGCGCTCCCAGCTGGTCTTTAGAGAGAGGACGAAGGCCGGCGTGGAAGCTCTCCACCAGCCCAGACCTTGCCGGCAATGGCCGTAACACCAGCATGAAGCGCAGTGGGCAGGACCTGAGCTCCCGCCAGGCTGGCAGCCGGCAGCACCTGCGGACCGCCAGTCCCGTGCTGCAGCTTCCCGCACCCAGCACGCAGGGTGCTCACTGCAACCTGCAGGACAGAGTGTGGGGGTGGCCAGCCTTGCTGAGGGTCTGGACTGCACGTAGTTCTGCAGAACAAAGTTGTCACCATCAGTACTAAAGAGTACTCTTGCACGTGACACAATACGCTGAATTTAATAATGAGGAGCACCAGAGACTCCCCCAGAAAGTAAATGAGGGGGACTAGAACCCTTTCTCACATCGGAATATCTGGTTTGCAGCAGATACCTTGAAGGGCAATGCGTGACTTGGTGCCAGTCAAGAAACTACAGCAGAAGTGATCACTGCTAGAGAAGAAAATGCACACAAACACTTGCGCGCATGCACAAACACACTCACACGTGGAGACGTAGTTGTTGACACACACGGGCACACGTACACATGTGTGTGCACTCACAGAGGTGCACATGTACACACATGCAACACAAAGACACCACAGGCACACATACAAACACAGCTAGTTTATCTTATTTAAGTCTCAAAATCAATTTTTTTTTTTTTTTTTTTGAGACAGAGTCACACTCTCGTTGCCCGGTCTAGAGTGCCGTGGTGTCAGCCTAGTTCACAGCAACCTCAAACTCCTGGGCTCAAGTGATCCTCCTGCCTCAGCCTCCCGAGTAGCTGGGACTACAGGTGCCCAGCTCATTTTTTCTATTTTTAGTAGAGACGGGGTCTTGCTCAGGCTGGTCTCGAACCCCTGAGCTCAAGCGATCCTCCCTCCTCAGCCTTCCAGAGTGCTAGAATTACAGTCATGAGGCACTGTACTCAGCCTCAGAATCAATTTGAAAAAGTTTTTTTTGTGTGTTTTTTTTAATTCTTTAAATAGATGTCTATCTCAAATGCTTGAGTAGGACTGATGTTTTAGCCTCCTAAATTGTGTGGATGGCTCAGATACGGAGAAGTTGGTCTACAAGTACCAGCTTGAAGACTGTAGAGCACTGAGTAATTTTATTGTACCTTTCTTCTGAAGAATTCCAAACACTTTGTTGATCATATCCTGTGCTGCTTTACCTGGGAGAAAACAAATGTTACCATTTCTACTTTCCTTGATGGAAGCAGACATGCTGTGTGAGTCAGTCAGCCCTCAGTGGCAGTGCAGGGGTCAGGGAACCTGTCCTTTTGTAACTTATGCCACACTGGACATTCTTAGTTTTGTTTATTACTGTGGGTAGAGATTGTGTTATATATGTATTTATATGTATACATTTCTGAATATTAAATATTGGTAGTATAGAAACAAGTCTTTAATCTGACTATATTTTAGATGCCTGGGGAGAAATTGCTATAGAAGATTTGCAGAGGTTTTTCATGGAGGCAATTAATCATTACAAATCGATACATTGTTCGTAAGTGATGAAATTTTCATATATAGCGATTGCCTCAGATGTCTTCTAGAAATATGAGAGGATGAGAAATAGAAATTATAAATTAACATTGCCCCAACCCTCAGACAACCTTTTTGGAGTTCGGGCCCACCCTGGAAGAAGGTGCTACCCAGAACCTGCAGAAGGAGCTGTGTTCCAGCACCCACCGTCCCCTGCGCCCCGGCTCCCCACCCGGGCGGCCGGCGCGGACGGCAGGAGGCCCCTCCGCTGGCTGTGGCTGCGGCTCTGCCAGGGCCGCCCACGGGCGGCTACGTGAACCAGCCCTGCGCTGACCGACTGGAACCTGAGCTCTGGTGCGTCTTAGTTAGTCACGGAGCGGAAGAGTCCTCAGGCCGTTTCAAAGAAGCAGGCCCCATGTGCACTGCTGATTCGGAGCCCTCCCTGTGCGCTGAGAGCTACCTGCCCCTTCCGGAAGCTTTACAAGACAGAAGTTTTGTATTCATCTGTTAGTCGCTGTGATTCAGAGATCCTTTTCTCCCTCAGGAAGATGGCTTATTCCAAGGAACAGGATAGACTGGAATCTCATCTCATTTCTTCCCCTCCTGCTGCCAGGGCCAAAGGGTGCAGATGGCCCACATGTCCCTCAGGCCACTCCGCAAATGCTCTGTGCCTGGGGAAGGCCGGCCCCAGCCCTTCCCTTCTCCCAAGCTCTTCGTGCATAAGCCACCTGGTGAATCTTGGCCCCGCCTCGTTCTTCCTACCTCTGCTGTCTTCCCAGAATTGCTGCCGGCACCAGCTGGGTGGAATTGTCACAGCCGCTTTGCTGTTGTGTTGGAGCCGTTTGTGCACTTACCAGAGCAATGCTGGAGGCGACATCTGAGACTCGAGTAGAAACATCACTCGTGGGCAACATAAAGGGGCAAAAGCACTGGATGCTCAAAAGGACTCTGCGGATGGCAGGATGTGTGTCCCACTCCACACTGACAGGGAGACAGCGCCCGAGTCCAGGTGCTGTGATGACTGAGAGAGGGGACCAGACAGAGCCAAGAGCTGCTGGAGGGATGGGGGCACGGCAGCGTCTCCTGTCCCCTGCCATGTCTGAAGAGAGCCCTCAGCTGAAGAGAGAGCAAAGCAACTATTCCTCAGCCATTCACAAATTCTGCCTCCCTGTCAGTTTTTCCTTTTGTTTTTGTGATGCTTGATGTATGCAAATAAAACCCGAGCATGCTCCCCTCGCGGGAACACACAGGTAATCCGGCCACCTGGATTATATAATCGTAGAAATGTAGAAAGTATAATCGTAGAAATGTAGAAAGTGTGACCACATTTCATAAAATCTGTTTTGTGTGGTTAGTAAAATTGAGGAGGTGAGGTCGTGGTGAGGACTGGCAAACCAGGTCGTTCTGTGGCAGCTTCTGTGCGAAAGAAGGTTTGCAGCAGCGCGAGCACCGCCGCAGACAGAGGACAGACGGCAGACAGACGGGTGTGCTCACACGCAAACACACATGCATGCATGTGTTATGTTTTACTCTCACGTGTTAAAGGTAGCTGCAAGTGAGACTTTTGGAATTATTTCTTTTCACGTGACTCGCTTTATCGTGGTAGTCTGCAACTGAACCTGCAATATGTCTCAAGTATGCCTGTATAAAGTTCTTCTCCCTTCATTTTTAAATTTTTATTTATTTTATGGTTTTTAATTGAAATATAACAATTATACACATTTATGGGGCACACAGAGATATTCTGATACATTTTAAAAGCTTTCAAGGGCCACTGAGCACCTGCTGTGCTCACTTCCCAGTGGCCTGGCGGCGTCCCTGGTGGAGACTTGCTGCGGGCAGGTGAGGCTCACGTGCTCCCCTAAAGGATGTTTACCCTCTCCCAGTTAATGCGCCCACCTCAACTCACCCTACTTTGCCCTCTTGGTGCTTAAAAGGAACCGGGTAACTCAGTTTGTGACCTGTTGTGACCCTGCAGCACCCAAGCGCAGAGTGCTGGGCTGTGGACGGGCGTGGGCAGAGGGGATTGGCTCTGGAACTTCGCCCACGTGAGTCCCTGCGGCAAAGGTGCTCAGTCACCAGCCTCAGAATCGGGTGAGCCCGACTGTGCCCCATTTATCTGTTTCCCTTGCTTTGCTCATCTGCCTCCTCCGGGGCAGGCAGGGGCTTCATCTTCCGTGTCCCATAACTAGCACTTTCCAGACTAGATTGCTAGATTGATTCTTGAATTCAAGAACCATTCTGAAGGAACTACAATAAAACTTATAAATTAAATAATGACTTTCTGGAACACGGCAGCACCACTCCAGAAAGCGCTGTTATTTCCTGCCTAGATTATGGCGACAGTCCCCTCGCTAGGTCCTGCCTGCCCGCCCTGCCCCGCCAAGTACCCCTCACAGCCCCGCCACGAGGTCTGCCCCATGCAAGAGAAGAGAGATCTGGAAAAAGTATTCACTCGCTTTTTAAGGCACAGCAAAGCCACTTTATTCAGGACCATCATGGTAGGTGTGGGGACCACAGCAAGGGGTCCCGCAGTGGGAGAGTGACGGGGCTTGCTTCCAAGGACAAGTGGGAATTCATAGCAAAGGAACAGGTGGGAGTCAGTGGCTGGAAGATTACGAAGTGGAAACCTCGGGAGTGAGGGCAATGCTGGCTGAACCGACCTAACGGGATTCTCACTGTAGACAGGCCAGGGGGCCCAGACATCACCTGGGGGAGGCGGAGGCTGAGAATTCCGATCAGATACGGAGAGTGATTAGATATCAAGGCTGGGGCTTCTGGCTAAACCAGCTTAGCAGGATTCTGCTCAGACTGGACAAGGCAGACATAAACATGGAAGTGCAGACGTCAAGCCCACTTGAGGCAGAGTTCAGGGGAGCCCGAGTAGAGTCCGGTCCAGGAGACAATCTTTGTCACACCCTGCTGGGCCTCCTGGAACCACCTTCTGACCTGATTCTCAAAATCTTCTTTCGCAGTCGTAAAGGATGGCGCAGCGGAACGTAGCAGGCGCTTGCAAGGACTCCTGTTTCCCGGCCGCAGCTGAGCACAAAGGCCCACACACGCCTGCCAGCTGGTGGCAGCTCTCCAGGAGAGACCGGGCCAGACCTTCTGCCTCCTGGGCCCTAAAGGAACACTGAGAGGAAGGGACAGGGAGGTCTGTCTGAAGAGGCTGAGAAGGTGCTTTGCCTGTCACTTGTCCCCAGGCGATGGACATGTTCTCCCCTGCTTATGCTGAATGAGGGCAGTTTGACCCCAGAAAGCC
>CAUYSK010065454.1:0-43181 GCA_963575035.1 Avahi laniger
CAAATTCTATCTATTCTACCTTCAAAATGTGTCCTAAATAAATTCCTGGCTTTCCAAATTGATTAGTACTGTCTGAATTCAGGTTGTGACAACAGTGTATGTACCATAAAGATGACAATAGTTGTTTCACAGGTCTCTCAACCACTAATCTCTTTCTTTCAATCCATGTTTCACCCACAACACAGAAGATACTTTATTAAGTATCTTTTTAAAACTCTTCAGGGTTCCTCATTATAACTCTGTAATCTAACCTACATTTCCAGTCTCATCTGTTACTAAAAAGGTTTTTTTAATATCATATCAGATGAATTCCTGATTAAAACAGTAAGTTGGGAAAACCCATGATTGGCATCAAAGCCTGAAAAGTGACTTAAAAACAAATTGGGTTAACAAATATAAACTCTCGAATAAACATCAGAAACAACTACCTGTAGATTCTGAAGAGTATACAAGTGAAGGAAAATTGTTGGGAGGAGTAGACATCTGGAAAAGTGGCTGATACTGGGGTGAGTTTCATGTGTTTTCATGGGGTCTTTTTTTTGAGGAGGGTGGAAATGGAAACTTTACCTTTAAGTACAGGTCACCATCACAAGGGTGGTGCAGTACAGAGAGTTAAAATTTCAACAGAAATCCCACAGGCTGTCTGGCTAATAAGGAAAAAAAAAGAGCCTGGACAACCACAGATGGCTGCCAATAGCAATCTAGAAGAGGAAGAGAGCTGAAGAAGGAAATACCTTAATTCTTGTGAATACTGTACAAGTCTCAGGCTGACCCCCTTATCTGCACAGATATGTACGTCAGACTGAATGCAGCATCACAAAGGCTTAAAAAATTTGAACTGGGATTAGAACAATCTCCTATAGCACACAAGACTTACAGTCTGAACCTAATAGGGTCTGAAGCTATTAATAATTGCCAGTGAAATAAAAAAATAAAAATCAAGATTCTTCAGAGGAATTTAACAGAATTCAGAATCCACACAAAATAATAAAAATGACATTCAAAACACAATTCATCATTATTGACATACAAAGAACCCAGAAAATGTGACCTATTCTAAAGGGAAAAAAATTAACACATCCAAATCTCAAAATGACTCAGATGTTAGAATTATTAGACAACTTTAGATCAGCTATATCTATGCTCACTGAGGCAAAGGAGAAGACACTCAAAATGACTGAAAAGATTGGAAATCTCTACAGAGAAATAAAAATTTACTTTAAAATAATCATTTAAAAACTAGTAAATATCTGAAATTAAAAATTCAGTAGATAAGCTTAATAGAAAAATGGAGATAAAAATAAACAATAAGTGAGCTTAAACTTTATCAACAGAAATTACACAATCTGAAAAATAGAAAGAAGATTGAACAAAAAAATGAACACGGCTGGGGGAAAAAAAACTGTCAACCTTGAATTCTATATCCAGCAAAAATATCCTTCATGAATGAGGGCAAAATAAATATATTTTTCAGATAAAAGAGAAAATCAATCACCAGCAGAATTGTACTATAAGAAACACCAAACAGAGCCCTTCAGGTTAAAGGGAAGTGATTATCGAAACAAAAAACTGGATCTCCACAAATGAATGTTAAGCATTGGAAATATTTACAATATGTAAATTATACCTCAATAAAGTAGTAAAAAAAATTAAGGAAAATTATTCTAACCTGGAATTTTATATGCAGTCAACCTAACAATCAAGTATGAGGGTAGAATAAAGACATTTTCAGAAGTGCAGGCCTAACAAAATTTTGTGTGTATTTTCTTAAAAAGCTACCATTGAAGGATGTATTGCACCAAGATGACAGAGTAAACTAATAGGATACAATGAGGAGGACACTCAGTGCAAAAGAAGTGCAAAGGAATTTTCTAAAGTAAAGAGAAAAACACCCCGGGATGGCAATTATGTGCAACAGGCATAAAGGGCAACCTCTAGATTAGAGGACGGAAGTCTATGTTACAGCAGTGTCAAGAGACAAATTATTATCACCAAGATCCCTGCTACCAAAGTATTTATCATCTTTTTAATCCAAGGCAGAATGCCTGGGTGAGCCTGGCTTGCTTTCTATTCTTGGCTTAACTTGACCATATCCTGATGAAGTTTCTACTCTCCCTTTCAGTAACTTGATTCAGTTGAGGCCCCTCATTTCACCACACAGAAGTGTTTTACTTTGATCAACACCTGAATTTGTGAATTAATTACAAGATAGAGTATCTATAGTATGCTTCCTTTTATGTAATAAAGAAGAAAAAATAAAAATTATACACACACATTGTCACATTTGTGCAAAGATACATACAACACAGTAAATTAGAAACTAATAGATTGGTTACCTACAGGGGCTAGGTGGGAACGATAAAAGGAAGGCAGGTGAAAAATGGGTAAAATAAATGGATGTGGAGAAATACTTTGCATATGCCTTTTTGTATTTTCTGACTTTTGGAATCACATTCATGTTTCACATCTCAAAAAAAGCAACATAATATAAATAAGAAAGGAAGAAATGGCCTAAAATGTAATGATCCTGACTATATTTAAAATGAAAAACACAACAAACACTGATGAAAGAAATTGAAGATGATACCAATAAATGGAAAGATATCCCATGTTCACAGATAGGAGCATTAACATTGTGAGAACGTCCTTACTACCTAAAGCAATCTACTGATTCAATGCAATTTCTATCAAAATTCCGATGACATTTTTCATAAAAATTTTTAAAATTCTAAAATTCATATAGAACCACAAAAGACTCTGAATAGCCAAACAATCTTGAGCAAAAAGAACGAAGCCAGAGGCATCACAATGTAGCTACAGTAATCAAAACAGCATGGTACTGGCATAAAAACAGACATATAGACCAATGGAAAAGAATAGAGAGCCCAAAAATAAATACACACGTTTACAATCAACTGATCTTCAACAAAGATGCCAAGAACACACAAAGGGGAAAGGACAGTCTCTTCAATAAATGGTGCTAGAAGAACTGGAATTCCATATGCAGAAGGATTAAATTAGACTTTCATCTCACACAATATATAAACAATTCAAAATGGATTAAAGACTTAAATGTAAGACCTGACACTGAAAAACTACTAGAAGAAAACACAGGAGTAAATCTCCATGACACTGATCTGGGCAAAGATTTTCTTTTTATATGAACCCAATAGCACAGATAATAAAAGCAAAAAAAAAAAAAAACAACAACAAAAAAAGACAAATGGGATTACATCAAGCTAAGATTCTGCACAGCAAAAGAAACAATCGAGTGAAGAGACAACCTACAGAATGGGAAAATATTAATATATTTGCAAACCATACATCTGACAAGGAGTTACTAATAATACCCAAAATAAACAAGGAACTCAAACAACACAATAGCAATAAAACAAATAGCCCGATTTTAAAATGGGCAAAGATATGATTAGATATGTCTCAAAAGAAGACATACAAATGGCCAATAAGTACATCAAAAAATATTCAGCATCACTAATAATTAGGGAAATGCAAATTAAAACCACAGTGAGATATTACCTCACACCTGTTAGAATGGTTACTACCAGAAAGACAAAAGGTAACAAGCGTTGGAGAGAATGTGGAGAAAAGGAATCTCTGTATATCCCTGACGGAAACATAAATTAGTACAGCCATTAAGAAAAACAGTATGGAGGTTTCTCAAAAAATTGAAAATAATAGAATTATTCTATGATCCAGCAATTCCATTTCTGGGCATGTATTCAAAGGAAATGAAGTCAGTATATTGAAGAGACATTTACACATCCATGTTCACTGCAGCATTATTCACAAGAGCCAAGATATGGAATCGACTTAAGTGTTCATCAAGGATGAATGAATAAAAAAAATGTGGTATATACACACCATGGAATACCATGAGTTAAGAGGGAAAAAAAGGAAATCCTGTCACTCGCAACAACATGGATGAACCTGGAGGACATTATGCTAAGTGAAATAAACTAGGCGTAGAAAGACAAATACTACATGATCTCACTTATATGTGGAGTGTAAAAAAGTTGAATTCATAGGAACAGAGAGTGAAATGGTAGTTACCAGAGGCTGGGGTTGGGGATGGTACGGAGATGTTTGTCAAAGATACAAAATATCAGTTAGACAGGAGAAATAAGTTTAAGAGATCTATTGTACATGTTCCCCTTACATGGTTTCTTTGGTCAAATACAAATATACCTTTTTCTTTATGAATAGCTAAGAATATGCATTCCTGGGTATTAGAAATTACTATTATAGTCAACCCTCATATTCATGGGTTTCATATCCATGGATTCAACCAACTGTGGTTCAAAAATATTTTTAAAAAAATGGATGATTGCATCTGTACTAAATATGCACAGGCTTTGTTTCTCATTATTTCCTAAAAAACACTGTATAACAACTATTAGCCATTTAGATTGTATTAGGTATTATAAGTAATCTAGAGATGATTTAAAGTACATGGGAGGATTGCATAGGTTACATGCAAATATTTCACCATTTTATAGGAGGGTCTTGAGCATCCTTGGATTTTAGTGCCCACGGGGGTCCTGCAACCAGTCCCCGTGGATATCAAGGGAACAACTGTACTTGAAAATTGTTAAGAGAGAATATTTTAATGTTCTCACCACAAAAAAATAAGTAGGTGAGGTGATGGATCCATTAATTATTCTGCAATGTATACTTATATCAAAACATCATGTTGTATTCCATAAATATATAAAATTTGTACTTGTCAATTAAAAATAAATAAATCACAACATACTAAAGAGCAGCAGGGGAAGGAGGAATAAGATGTCACACTAACCCAAGTAACTTTTGAGCACAGTATTTAACCAAACCCTAAAGCTAAAGACAAAAGAGATATGTAAATAAAGATTAAACTCTAGTTAGCAGGTTTGCTTTTCACAGAAGTATGAGTCAGCAACTCTAAAACTACTTTGTATACATTCTAGGGTTGAACAAATATGTAAATACTTGTGGGTAATGGGAGCTAGGTTTGTTAATGTTGGAGAAAATCACAAATACAGAAAAGCAGAAAGGCTAGAATTAAAATGGAATTGGAGATACTGTAACTCAATGGTTCACAATACACAGAGATATATAAAGAAATATAGATGTGTCTGTATACACACACAAACATATACAAATATGTATGTATATATTCTCACATTCTCTAGCTGTGTCTGCTGAGAAGGCCTAGAATCAGTGACATCCCAGTAGCAATGAGCATATCTAGTGCCTACATCTCAATTCCTAAATACCATTCACCACTAAAGGGAACCAGAGCTCCTTAGAAAAATGACCACTTCTCAGACTGGGGTGGGAAAGTACAAATATGAGCCTAGGAAAGAGGTTGGCAAACTATGCCCCACAGGCCAAATCTAGTCAGCCACCTGTTTTTGTAAATAAACTTTTACTAGAACACAGCCACACTCATTTGTTTACAACCTGTCTATGGCTACTTTCGTGCCGCAGGAACAGATTTAAGTAGCTGCAACAGAGACTGTACAGTCTGTAAAGCCGAAAATATTTACTATCTGGCCACTTAGAGAGATAGTTTGCCAAGCCCTGGCCTAGAATATCTTGTTGTTCCAGAAAGTAAGAAAATACTCAAAAAATGATGAGGACATGTCAAAAGTTCACAGGAGCCAGCTGAAAAGGCTCCTATTGGCCAAATATATGACAATTTAAGTATCAAAAAATTTTTAATAACATATTATAACTCAGTAAATAAATTAAGAATCCATGGAATTCGTACTGATAAAAAGACAAAAAATTAATAAATAAGAGAGAAGCTCTACTTTACAGCAAAATACTAACTAATAAATGCAGAAAAAACAATGGAATTAGAAAATTACCATTGGCAATCATCACCATACTAATTAATTCATATTCATCAATGGATGCTAAAACTAATGGACGAAAGTTTAAGAAGTATCAGAACATTAAATAGACTCAAAGTATCCTCAAAGATATTTAGTAAACACAGAGAGGAAAATCATATTTTCACAGTGGAGAAATCTGGCAGACCCACCTTAACCAAGTGATCAAAGTAAACACCCGCAATGGGACAAATCGACATCATATGCCTCCTGATATGATGCACTAAGAAAAATGTGACACTTTTAAAACATCAGCGCTATACTTTGAATGTCCCCTCCAAAATTCATATTGAAATTTAATTGCCATTGATAGTATTAAGAGGAGGACCATTACGAGGTGATCTGGCTGTGAGGGACTGTCCTTGCAGATGAATTAATGCTGTTCTCAGAGGAGTGAGTTACTGACAAAAAGCGAATTTGGCCCTCTCTGTTTTTGTTCTCTCTTGCCCTTAAACACCTTATGCCATGGGATGATGCAGCAAGAAGGCTCTTGCCAGATGCTGGCACCTTGATATTAGACGTGCCAACCTCCAGAACTATAAGAAATAAATTCCTTTATAAATTACCCAGTTTGTGGTATTCTGTTATAGCAACAGAAAATGGACTAAGATAACCAGTTAAACCCAAATTTAGGGTCTTGCTACAGAACTGGCTCTGTTGCATAACTGGCCTGTAATCTTCAAAAATGTTAAAGTCAGACATGTGGTGGTTCACACCTGTCGTCCCAGCACTTTGGGAGGCCAGGACAGGAGAACTGCTTGAGGCCACAAGTTCGAGATCAGCCTGAGCAAGAGCAAGACCCCGTTTCCACAAAATATAAGAAAAATTAGCCGGACATAGTGGTATGTACCTGTAGTCCCAGCTACTCAGGAGGCTGAGGTAGAAGGATCACTTGAGCCCAGGAGTTCATGGCTGCAGTGAGCTATGATCATGCCACTGCACTCCAGCCTGAGCAACAGAGCTAGAATCTGACTCAAAAAAAAAAAAAAAAAAAAAAGTCATGAAAAGAAAAACTGTTCCAGATTAAAGGAGACTAAAGACCCATGACAACTCTGCAACTTGTGATCCAGGATTTTCTTTTCATACAAAGGACTTGATTGGGAAATCTGAAAAAGATTCGTAGATTAGTTAATAGTGTATCAATGTTAATTCCCTGATTTTGATAATTGTAAAATGGTTATAAAAGTGCATGGCTTTGAGAGTCTGCAACTTACTCTTAAACAGCTCAAAAAAAAAAAAAAGGGCAAGTGGTGCAGAACATTAAAGCAAATGTGGTAAAATGTTAACACTATGGACTCTGGTGAAGATACAAAGTAATTCTTTGTACCATTCTTACATCTTTTCTGTAGGTCTGAAATTATACAGTTCTTAAAAGAATCTAAGCTTTTAATTACATAATAGAATTATATATGTTTTATTGAATTACATTTTTTCTCATACTAAAGAATATTCCCAACAACTGACAATATAACGGTTTTAACAAATCCCCTAACATAGAATACAAATGATGCACTAAATAAGAGAAGTTCAAATAATCAATTAAAGAATATGTGGGGTACGGAATCATTCAATCCTGTTTCATATGAGCCAAAACAGATTTATTAGCTGTAAGCTCAAATAAAGTGATCTCAAATGAGAGTTATGTCAGTAAAAACACTGCCTCTTAACAGGTCAGAAGTGACTTTACTCACTTATATTTTATAAAATATTTTGAGGATTTAAAAGATTAAATGTCCTAAAAAGGACAACAGCCCAGCACTTTTTGCAAACACAGCTGTTGGTTAAAGCTCCTGAGAAAAACTCTGGAATAGAAATCAGTTGTAGGAAGAGATATAATGGTTATAAAATATTAAGCAAATTTTGGAATCTTTTTATTATTAATCTCCCTAATAGCTGACTCATTTCTAAACATCTGCTTCATTACTATAGGTTAGGCCCTCTGCAGGCCCTGGGCATAGAGCAATAAACATAGCCGACAAGGTCCCTACTCTCATGGCACTTACAATCTATGGGGAGGAGACAGATAATAAACAAGAACACAGGCAATGAAACAAAGTGATGAGACAGTGACCAATAGGATGGGAAAAGAGGATATTACTTTAGTTTCAGTGATTAGGAAAAGCTTCTGTTGAGGCAGTAAGACTGGAGCTAAGGCCGCCACGTGAAGGTCTCAGAGCAGAGTCTTCCAGGCAGAGGGCATGACAAGCGTAAAGACAACAAAGAGGAATAATCTCAGTATGTTCAAAGAACAGCAACAACAAAAAGCCTCAATACTCTACATATAGTACATTATAGCAAAGAATAATCAATTTTGTATTAGGTGTGGGAACAACATTGTGACTATGTATGAAAATGTTCATACTGCATAGGAGATATGTACATGTACATAACTGTCAGGGATTTCTTTAAAATATTTCAGAAAAGATAAAAAAGATGAATAAGGCAAATGTGTAAAAATTATCAAATCTAGGTAATAGATAAATGGGAGGCACACTGTTCTTTCTACTTTTGTGTATGTTTGAAATTTTTCATAACAGTTTTTAGAAACTCCACATAACATAAGCTTCATGTTAAAACTGCCAATATCTCATACCTTCTTTCTCTTACTTTAATACCTCAGCTCAGTTCTTACCTCTCCAGTTCTGCCTTTTGATGACCTCACTTGAGATGTAAACAAAAGCTTTAAGGAGAGGTATACATTGGATAGGTCCCACACTCTATGGCTAAATCCAGTTTCTATGACAGAGCTAATCTATCTAAGGCAAGGTTGGAACCCAGAGAGTATTAAAATAAGAAAAGATAAAATAAACAACCACATACTGATAAACAACAAGTCATTCTTTGTGAGGAAAAATAGGAATTGTCTGGACTAAGGACCATCCTCCCAAATCCATAGAGACTGCTCTGGCAAACACCTCCCAATTGTGAAATCTCACTGTCAGTTTTCAGCCTTGATCTTACTTGACCTTGCTATAGCACTTAACACAGTTGAACATTCCCTCCCTTCTTGAACCTCTCTACTTCCTTGGCAGATGTGAAAGCAGTACTAAAGATGCCTGTGCTCCTTCCTGGTAAGGTCAAGTGTCTTATCAACAGCCCCTCCTCAGAGAGAGCAAGCAACTTTTATACCAGGTGACCAATTCCAAAGGAACCAGGGAGTGAGTCTCTCCTTGAAACCCATCAATCTGCAATTTATTGAATGGTTGGGAAATAGTGTGTTAGAAACTTCTGTTTCTACTAACATAGTAAAGTCAATATTCTGAAAAACCTTCTGATACCAGATTACTACAATTGCTGAACAAAAGATTACAACTTCTTTTAAAATGCACAGTTGAGCTCTCAAGAACGAAAAGAAAATCCCTAGAAGCTTACAATATCAAATGGGAACTAGGAACCAGAAGAAAAAGCAGAAGCTGAGGCTACAGAGGCCCTGGGAGCACTTTCTGGTGTGTCAAGAGGCTTGTGGTTTACAGCCGCCAGGGGACAGGAGATAAGGCCTTGACCATAAGAAATGTAGAGAGGTGGCAGTGAGCCTTGAAGGGCAACAATCTCAGTGAAAAGATAGGCTAGAAAAAACACACCTGCTGGCAAAGGGAAAAAAAATTAAGAAATGTCTCTGTTTTGACCTGGGCTCCCAGCTGGGGGGCACAGGAGTTTTCTCTGAAGATTCATAACCCAGGCTTGCACTCATACAGTATAGTCTAGCTTACTAAACCCAAGCATAGAAACTAATTTAAAGTGATCCTAAATTGGTAGTGCCCCGGTAGTGCCTCTATTTGCTTCTGAATATTGCCACAGTCAGAAGCCTGCTAAATGCTTACAAAACACGTGAGGAATAGGGCCATCATGATTGAGAGTCAGGAAAAAAACAACAAAATGTGGTACAAAATAATTTCAGGTCTTAAAAAAGGCAAACAGAATATTTTAAAACTATAATGTATATTAAAAATGTTTTAAATAAACACAGGTGAAAGAATCTTACTATTAATAAAAGAAAAGACAAATCTTAAAAGAATTAAACAGAACTTTTAGAAGTAAAAAGTAACTAATATTGGTGGGTACTGCGGTCCCCAACCCCCAGGCCATGGACTGGTACCAGTCCGTGACCTGTTAGGAACAGGACTGCACAGCAGGAGGTGAGTGAACGAGGGAGCGAGCAAGTGAGCAAAGCTTGATCTGTATTTACAGCCGCTCCCCATAGCTCACATCACCGCCTGAGCTCCACCTCTTGTCACATCCGCAGCCGCACTAGATTCTCACAGGAGAGCGAACCCTACTGTAAACTGCGCATGCGTGGGCCTGATGCTCTGAGGGGGAGCTGAGGCAGTGATGCTAGCACTAGGGAGCAGCTACAAATACAGATGATTATTACCAGAGAGGTCTGACTGCACAGTAAATGTAATGCGCTTGCAGAAACCATCCGCTCCTCCCCCCCACCCGTGGAAAAACAGTCTTCCAGGAAATCGGTCCCTGGTGCCAAAAAGGTTGGGGACCACTGTACTAGACTATCTTTCTTCTCTTTTTTAAAAATTTAAAAATTTTGCTAGATGGTTAAAAGCAAAAGTATAATATTGTCTGATGTGGTTCCCAATGTATGTAAAGAAGATATTTAAGAAAACTAATAAAAACACAGGGATGATAAAGGGGCCTGAATGGTGGTAAGGTTCCTGTGTTTCACCTGAAGTGATAAGATGTTGATACCAGTAGACTATGACATAGTAAAGACATCAGTTCTCCCCAAACTGATCTATAAATTCCACACAATTCTTACCAAAGTCCCAAGATCTTTTGTACATATAGACAAACTTATCTTAAAATTTATATGAAAATGCAAAGGAACCAGAATAACTAACATAAAAAACAAAAAAAGACTCAAGTTGGAAGAACCACACTACCCAATTTTAAGCAACATATCTATAGAAATAAATCGAGAACGGGTATTTTCAGAGGGACAGACACTTAGACCAATGGTACAACAGAGAGGCCCAGGAAATAGCCCCCTACAAATAAGCCCAACTGATTTCAGACAGAGGTGCAAAAGCAATTTAAGGGAGGAAAGATAGCCTTCTCGACAAATGGGACTGGAAACAACTGGACATCAATAGGCAAAAAAATAAATAAATAAATCTTGACCTAAGCCTCACGCCTTATATAAAAATTAACTCAAGGTGGACGGGGGAGCAGAAAAAAAAGAAAAAAAATTAAAAAAATAAAAATTAACTCAAAATGGATCCCAGATCTAATATAAACCTATAAAACTTTAAGAAGAGAACATAAGAGAAAAGCTTCATGATCCAGGATTAGGTGAAGAGTTCTTAGTAATGACACGAAAAGCATGATCCATAAAGAATGAAAATGGATAAACTGTTATTTTTTTCATTTCTAGAAACTGGTCATTGACATTTAACTTAAGACATTCTTACTCAACATGTTGACCATTATAACTCTTCTAAGAAGGCAAAAAAGTAGTTAGAATCTGAGTTCTTGGTTTTATCCTTAAGTAGTAAAGCACATGAGAGGGAGGGACTTAAATATATATAATTATTTCATTTTAATGAAAGGCACTGGATGGACACCATTTACCTACAACCTATCATTTTAGGACCTGTATGAAAATCTCTAGGGAATTAAACTTAAGTGTTACAGACCCTCAGGGCCAATTCTGGGACTGTTGGCCTCAATCGAGGGTTACTAATTTTAAAAAGGCCATCACATGTCCTACAACAAGAATGATGCCATATCATCTTGGACTCTGGCTCCCAACTGCTTCTCTGACTTGTAAAGTATTATAATTATTGGTAGAATTTAGGTTTATATAGTTTTAATCTAAGTTTTAAAAAACATTATACTAAAAAATGTAATGAACAGACTTACACTGTGAAATATTTTATTCATTTCTACAACCCCAAAGCCTAGTAGAGCATCTGCTGAATAGCAGCTTAATAAAGTTTGTTGAAAAATTCCACCACTCCCAAGGAAAAATGAAAAGCTGAATTTAAGACACTGAGATAATGAAACTCATAGAAATTCTGTCACCTCAACCCACCTACACACCCAATTATATTCCATCATTTTCCCTCTACACTCTCAAATGTGTTATAATCTCCCTGTCACTGTTCTAGTACTGGTCTACGTTACCTCTCTCCTGAACTAATACCAAATAGCTTCTCCTGCTTCAAGTCCTTCCGCCTTCATAGCTAGCCCCGTATCCCACAGCCAGTTTACCCTTCCTAATGTGTGGCTCTATGCACCACTCTACTTAAAACTCACACCAGTACCTCCGAGGGTCCTTCAGCAGATGCTAGCCTAACATAACTTGCTACTTTTGTCTCACTTCATGTACCCTTCATATATCTTATGATTCTGACTGAAACATTTACTTGTTCATTCATTCACTTAACAAAAATGTATCGAGTTCTTACATTGAACCAGGTACTATGTTTGGCCCTAAGGAATACAAGGCAAAAGAAGAAAAAAAGATTAGTCCTTCCTCTGATGAAGTTTACGGTCTAGGGTGGAAGAAAGACATCAATCAAACAATTATAGAAATTGATGTGTAACTTCAACTGAATTTATGTTCCAGAGCGGGAAGGTATGTAACACACTCGGAATGTGGCTACAGCTCAGAGAACAAAGGGGGAAAGTAAGGTAAAGTTAGGTCGGAGGAGAAAACAGTGGCCATACCGTGCCAGAGCTTGCAGGATATATAGTAAGTTTGGTATTTTATCTTGAGATGGGGAGGTACTGAAGTGTTTCAAGCAGGGGGACTACCTGATCAGATTTACATTCCAATAAAATCCCTCTAGAGTCAGCGCAGAAAATAGGTTGGGGAGAGGGAGGCTAGAATGAATGGTGCCCCCAGTCAGAGGGCTATGTGAGCAGAACATGTAAAAAATGATGGTATTAAGATCATGAAATTTTAATCAAGACATTTAGGAGGCCAAATCAATACAACATGGTGATGGACTGGACATGAAGGGTGAGGGAAGGTGATCAAGGATAACTTCACTTTTTCTGGCTTATACACTCGGTGGATGGGAGTAACATTCACTGAGACAAGGATATTGAACTGAGGTAGAGGCATAGAGATGGTCGGCCTGGGACTGGACACGCTGAGTTTGAGGTGACTGCAACAACAAGAGTTGGTATCAAATAGGCAGATGGATATACAAGTCAGAAGCTCTGAAGATATCTGGGCTGAGGTCAAATTTGAGACTCATCGGAGAACAAATCGTAAATGAAGTAGTTGAAGTTGTGAGCACATATGGGATCGGCCTAGGAAGAGCAAGGAGAAAGAACAGAAGAGACCTAAGACTGAGACTTGAGGAGCCTCAAAGTTCAACAGCCAGGGAGAAGTGGAAACTGCAAAGACTTAGAAGGAATGGCCTACTCAGAAGGAGATGTAAGAGAAAACTTGGGGCCATGGCACAGTGGTTCACACTGAAATCTCCCAGGGGATCCCTTTCTCAGCTCCCAGCCCAGGGAGCTCCTGGGGCTTGGGAGGGAGCAGTAGGAGAGGCCAGTGACGAGAGGGATTATGCCTGTAATCCCAGAACTTTGGGAAGTCAAGGCAGGAGGATTACTTGAGGCCATGAGTTCAAGACCAGCTTGGGCAACATAGTAAGACCTTGTCTCTACAAAAAATTTGAAAAATTAGCCAGGTGTGCTGGTGCACATCTGCAGTCCCAGCTACTCAGGAGGCTGAAGCAGGAGGATCATTTGAGCCTAAGAGTTCAAGGCTGCAGTGAGCTATGATTGCACCACTGCACTCCAGCCTGGGCAACAGAGAGAGAGAGAAAACTTGGAAGAATGTGATATCAAGAAAATCAAGGTTTCAAGAAGGTAGTGGGAATATAGTCATATGCTGCTAAAAGAAGCGATATGAAGAATTAAGCATTTATTAGATTCAGCAGCATAAATGGTACAGGGAGCTTAGTTAGAGCTGCTTTAGTGAAGAAGCAATAGGGATAACAACTAAAGAGAAATAAGCTGAAGCATGAATGGGGTGGGAGGATGCGGAATTAGTGAGTTCAGTTAATTAGTTTGAAAAATTTGGCTGTGAAGAGAAAGAGGAGGAAGCAAAAGACAGAGTTTGTATTTGTTGTTGTTGTTACTGTTTTCATGAAAGAAGCACTGAAAGGAAAGAAGAGCTGAGGAAGTGAGGCCAAGGACATCAGGTAGCTTCCACGAAGGCAGGAGGGGAGGCCAGTCCTTCCCGGATCTGTCTGGCACTCCTCAGGCCCATGTACATTCTCACACATTCACTCACCCTCTACTCCAACCTAACTCTTAAAATTTTACCCATTTAAGAAGAGCTCAAATTCCATATCCTCTCCCCTCCATTAGTCTCACCTAATTTCTCCAGCTCTTGGGATCCCTTCTCTGCAATCCCAAGCAGGTCATGTTTTCCATGTGACCACGAACCCTTTGATAGCAGGTTCTACAGAATTTACACTGGGAAATGAACTCTCTCATTCTTGTCCAGCTCCCGTGCTCCTCCCTCAATACAGCTTTCCTTACCATACCAGAATAAAGTAATACCTTCCCTTGTAAGGTCCTGAGCAATTTTACCGCTTAGCACATGAAGTGTTGAAGGTCCTAGAATGTAAGTTCCAAGAGTGTAGGGCCTCATGTGTCCCCTTCACCACTGTATCTCCAGTGCCTAGAAGGGCTGACACACAGAAGGAACCCAGGAAATGTTTACTGAATGAAGTAATTAAAAGAGATGCTCTGTTATTCCTCAACAGCTGCAAATTACTGAAGAGCAGGGACCATGTCTTACACCTATTTCTACACAGTGCCCTACAAAGTAGACATCTAACAAACAAGATGATAATGATTATGGCCTAATATCACATTGGGAATTTAATGCACAGAGTTTGGCAATATACCTTGACACTGATGAAAAAGAATGAATAGCCTCTGTAATGTTTCTCAACTGTAAATTTAAAAAAACAATAATAGCTGTCCTCAGAATATTAAATATTCCCCATATTCCCTGTACCCTTAAAGGCAAACTGTCAATTCTCTTACTTCTAAAATTCTTTTATAAATTCATACAGCACTCTAAATTTTTTTTTTTTAAGAGACAAGGTCTTACTCTGTCACTCAGCCTGGAGTCTGGAGTACAGTGGCATGATCATAGATCACAGCTTACTGTAAGCTCCAACTCCTGAGCTCAAGCGATCCTCCCACCTCAGGCTACCAAGTAGCTAGGACTACAGGTATACACCACCATGCCCAGCTAATTGGGTTGGTTGGTTTGTTTTTCATTTTTTTTTTAGAGATGGGGATCTAACCATATTGCTTAGGCTGGTCTCAAACTCCTAGCCGCAAGTGATCTTCCCATCTTGGGTTCCCAAAGCACTGGAATTACAGATGTGAGCCACCATGCCCAGCCTCTATTTTAAGATTTATCTGAATGCTGGCATTTAATACTTTCACATCTTAGTAATACACAGGAAGACATCAGTAATGGCAAGAAGTACATGAAGAATATTGCTAGAGTGAATCTATAGTATCATCTACTTGCTAATAAAGACAGAATCATCTTAATGCCACTGAAGTACCAGAGTTCTGGTTATAATCAAACGATAACAAATGTAAGACTTGCGATGAAGAAGCATACAAATCCAAAATTGAAAGAGATCACTCTTTATTCTCAAATATAAGCTTTGCTACCAAATAAAGTCCAAAAATATTATGGGGTGGAAACTGTTTCTTTTTTTCAACAAATAGCATCATTTCACATGTGTACTTTGTATAGGATTGTATTATAAATTCAATCTCATGTTTTTCTCCCACATTTTATTACTACAATTAAAGTCATCTACAGAATTACTACATTGGAACGAATAAGATTACTTCTTATGCTTTAAGGATTTTCATACCAATTTGCATTCTGAACCCTCTGAAATGTATTCTAACTTCTCTTTTTGGGAAAAATGTGCAGACTTTGGACACAAATTCTAGATAGAGTAGGAAAAAGCTCAAGTACTTTCAAAAACAAGAAGAAATCCCTCTCCATCCAGCCAGTGAAGGAGCATGCAAACACATTTGTGAAACTGAAAAGAAGAGAGACTAAATAAAAATCTAATCTTTTTAAAGAAAATCAGAACCTAAAAAAGCATAGCAAGGTATTGGTGTCAGAATTCATGCTCAGCTCCAAATACCAAGAGAAAGCATCTTTATTAAAAAAAAGAAAAAAAATGGGAGGGGTTTATTTTCATAACATGTGGTCACACTGGATTATCTCTGCCATGATCAGTAAACTTAGGCAATAACAGGGTAAAATAATATTCTCTCTCCTAAAGTAATCTGGGGGCAGTACTTCAGCACCATTAAAAAATCCACTCAAGAAGGTTTTAAACTCATGACAAGTATTTCATTAACCCCTGTCTCTACTATCAAATAAAGTCTACCTAGAATCTTATCACTTTTCATTACTTTTAGAGGAAACTTTTTTATCGTTTTATTTTGAAAATTTAAAAACACATACAAAGTAGAAGGAATGTAGTAATGAACTCCTATATGTTCATCATCAAAGTCAACAATTATCGATTAATAATGAAGGTTGTTTCATTCACCCCTCCACACAAACACACACACACGCATACACATACTAAATTACAATGAAGCACATGGGAAGACTTTTTAATCCCCTTTTAAAAACTGCCAATTACAGGCCATAATGGCAAAACATTCTATTTAACAAAAATTTCAACAACTATTATCACTTAAGGCCTTTACTTATATAACGCATAAATTTTATGGAGCAAGGTTACCACAGGTACAATCCAAATTTCATGCTGTGATACAGAAGCAGCTATTTAACAGAGGTGAAAAATAACTCATCCACCACCTGTGCGCAGAATTTCAATGGTAATCAAAACCATCATGTCTCTATATACACTAATCTCAAAAGCAATCAGACAAAGGAAAAAGGGCTGCAAAGCTTGCCCACGTGGCCAATTCTACCATGGCAATTTGGAAAAATATGTGACTTTCAGAAACTATAATCAACTGAACAAAATGACTAAAACATACAAGAATTGAAAGTAGTTTTCCCTAGGTTCATATCATTTCAAATAAAATGTCAGTGTTCATTAAAACTTTTATTTCGTAAGAGATTAGTATCAATCTGGCTTCTGTGTTAGTTATTTTTTTAATGTTTAAATGTCAGTTATATCATTTTATTTTTGGGAAAGTGTTGCTATAAAAATGCCTACTATTCTCAAGACTGCAGCAGCAAACATCTGGAATATACTACCTACAGACTTTCAGCCCCAAGCAAGGTAAGGCTAAGAACCATTTTCAGGCCTACAACACAAGGTCCATGTCATGTCTTGGAGAACACGCCCATAGGAAGACATGCAAAGTCACAAGCAGTTGTATGGTACCCTCAAAGTCACAGAGAAGAATTCTGGTATTATTCAAGGAATCCAGAGGAATGCAGGACACAAAATTCCAAATAGCAAAATGACTAAGACACTAAATTCAGACCACAGATAGAAAGATAGGGAAAATTTAATGACCCCCTAAATCAACCTGCTGATTTTGGATCTGGTCTATGAGCTAAGCACCCTGTACTAGTGGACCTGAGAAAGGCCCTACAAAGACAACCCTAATTCTAGCCCTCCTTTCTTGGAGAAGTGATGCTCCCCATTCACGTCCTTCAATTTAGGGAGCTGGAAAGATGGCAACTCTAGTCTTTGTAGTGTTCCAGCATTCTAGATTTCCCAGATAAAAACCACTATCACTCATAAGGGCCATCACCATGAATTTAGTAGTTAACAATATCAAGTAGATAGCAGAGACATAGGGCAATCCAAGAAAAATAACCAAAATAATTTGAAAAATACTAAAATACAACTATAACAGACCTGTAGCATTTCTCCTCCCTACTGCTTCAAAGAGAAGTCCATCGCTCCCCTGCCTCTACCCCTCCCTGACCCCTGCAAAAAAAGAAAAAACATAAAATTCAAAAATAAAAAACAAAAGAAAGAAGTCAAAACAGCAGAATTGGAATCCCTGCTTCTTAGGGAGACAAAACAAATTCGAGGTCTACACACCCCAGGGAAATAGGTTGGGCCTCCACTTCCATTAAAGTGCTCCAAGTTCCCGATGTTTATGCATGCCTTCTGAGCAGAGGTCAGAGTGCAGGACCTCGGCTTCACAGCAAACTTCAGAATTTTAGGATTATTTTAAACCTTCAGGTTGCAAGTGTTCAACTTGTCATTTATGGGGAAGCTACATCACTAAGATCTTGCTACCTCTAGATTCACACTAAATATAAAACTCATATTCACACAGAGCCTTTGTGTACGTTTCATCAACCCAGATGTGTGGAAATCCAATGTTATGATTCCCACAGAAATTGTAATCTTGGCAAACCCGTACACATGTATTTTGTATTACTTCAGATTGCAGTGACCTTAAAAGAAACTTAGAAAGAATAAAGCACATTTTAATCTCCACATCTTATTACAAAGAAAAACTCCTAGACATCTGAGAGATTAGAAAATTGCCTTCCTCCAGAGATAGTGGAGCTCCTTCTTTGAGACACTTAACAAAGATTGGACCAGTTTCTGAAGAATGTCCTGGAAGAAACCATTCTTACCTGGCCTGAAGGACATGGGCCAGAAAACTTAACAGAGGATTCCTCTAAACTCTAATTTCTAATATGCAAGACACCCAGCAGCTTGATGTTTAAAATTTCATTTCAAATATTTAATACTTCCCAAAAGTACCATAAACGCTAGTCAGATGCAGAATAGGCTCAATTTTAGCTTCAACTTGAAGCAACAGATGAAATATCTGAAGTCACCACAAAAACAGATCATCTACCATAAAACAAACTAATACCTGTTTATGTCAGCTAATACAGAAAACGGTTTCCCGGGTTCTTAGTTCAAAGTTAAAACAATAGTTTCTGAAAGGCCCAGTGCTGCTGCAACAGGCCAAAAGATTAATGAAACACAGCAGAGCTCAATAGCTAAGAGACTTCTAGAGTCAAAAGACCCAGATTTGAATCCAGGTTCTACCACTTAAGACCTATGACTTTGGGCAAGTTATCTAATCTCTCTGTGTCCCAGTTTCATCATCTGAAAGAGGAGGTGATAATAATAAAATCTACTTCAGAGAGCTGTCTTGAGTACTAAATGAGGTTACACATTTAAAGTTCTCAGAAACAGATTCTTCAAAATGCCAGTGTCACAAAAGACAAAAAAAAAGGCTAAACAATTGTTCCATATTAAAGGAGGCAAAAGAAACAGTATGTGATCCTAGACCAGCCCCTGTACGAGAAGGGGAAATAATGTTAAAAGGGACATTACTGGGTAAACTGACAAAATTGTAATAGATGGTGGATCTCATAAAAGTTGTGCCCATGTTAAATTAACTAACTTGATAACTTTTCTGTGAGTATGCAAGAAAACATCCTTACTCTTGAAAATACAGAAGTATTTACGGGTAATGATGTATGTAATTTACTCTTAAATAGTTCAAGAAAATTTTTGTTTTATATTTGTGTGCGTATATGAAAAGAGAGAGAGACAGTGAGAAAGCAAATAATAAAGTAAATGGGACAAAATGTTAACAATAGGTGAGTCTAAGTAAAGGGTACATACACTCTTGAGCATTTATTTATTCCAGAGAAATGAAAACTTGTATTTGCACAAAAACCTGCACATACATGTACATAGCTGCTATATTCATAATAGCCAAAAACTGAAAACAAAACAAAACAGCTGTCCTTCAAGAAATGAGTGGTTAAACTAGCTGTGGTGTATCCATGCCAGGGAGTACTACTTAGTAATAAAAAAGAACAAACTATTGATACATACAACAACCTGGATGAATCTCAGGGAATTACACTCAATGAAAAAAGCCAATCTCAAAAATTACGCATATGATTTCACTTATATAGCATTCTTGTAGACAAAATTATAGAGAAGAGTTTAGTGATTGCCTGGGATTAGGGAGACAGACTATGGCTATGAAAGGGTAGCATAAGGGATCTTTATGATGGAGCTACTCAGTATCTGGACTGTGATGGTAATCACACAAATCTACAGATATGACAGAACACATACACACAAATGAGTACAAGTGAAACTGGTAAAATCTGAATACAGAGTACAAGTAAAAGTGGTAAAATGTAAATAAAATACGTATAATTTCCTGGTTGTGATAAAGTACTATAGTTAAACAAGAGAAAACTAGGTGAAGCGTACACAGGATTTTTCTGCATTATGTCTCCATGTGATTCTACAAGTATCTCAAAAGAAAAACCTTAATTTAAAATAAAAGTTAAAAAGAAAAAAACTAAAACAAAAATTAGCAATAGAAAATGATGTGTGAATAACGATAAAGCACTAGAGGCATTCCTATTAAGAATAGGAAAAGGCTGTTGTTTATTATTCAATGTTGTTCTAAAGGAACTAGTCATTGGTATATAACAAAGAGGTGGTATAAACACTAGCTACGAGACAAAATGACGAATTATAAATGAAGTCACTATCTACCTAGAAAATCCAATACAATCAACTGAAAAAGTATTAGAATATGAATTAGTGTCCAAAAACACCATATAAAAATTAATAGCCCTTTCATTATATCCCAGTAATAATCGATTAGAAAACTCTTTCTAAAAAGAACTTTGTTCCACTTATTTTTTAATTCTTTACATAAGTCATAGTTATTTTTTAAATATTTAAAAAAATTTCCCCCAGAATATGACTATTATCTCTAATATTAATAAGCTTCTCCAAAATAACATTCTCCCCAATTGAGCAGAATATTTGTTCTTCTTTGATTTGCTGTTTCTAAGCCTCTAATTCATCCTTTATTTTAAAAGCCAAAGATTCTGGAAAGTAGATTCAAAATGTTTTCCAATCCCTGAAAGCCTTAAATACTCTTAAGAAGTCTAAATCAGTTGCTAGGGATGAGCATCTAAGGTTTCTTCCCAGCTCGGAATCTCCATCTTGTCAGGAGCCAGAAGCCCTGTAATTAGCTCTGGGAGACTCTAAGCGTGTGTTCTTGTGTAGGCCTTGGGGCCACCTATCTTCATGAGGTTTCTCTCTCCCATGAATTCCAAGTTCTCAGTTGGTGAAGGTCACTCTAGAGCAGAACTACTTTCAATACCTGGATTTCTTGACAAGATCTCTCACATTAGCCATGGTTTCAAACTAGAGCTGCTTCTAAACCGCTATCAATGCAATCCATTTCCTCCAGATGGAAGGACCGTGATTAAGAGCACACCCTACAGAGGAGTTAGGACAGTTCCCACTCCTTACACAGAAGTACTTCTCTATGTTCCAGCTCTTCCATATGTGAGAAAAATACTCAGTAAAGAAGATAGAAAAAATAAATTATTTTCATAATACTTACAGAGCACAGAATCTATTATATTAGACAAAGAATGATAAACCCTTTTTAAAGAGGAAGAATTTCTTTCATCAATATTTTCGATGTTAAAAAAAAAGTTCAACTTCCTTGAAACATTTTTACTTTGCACTGGAATAAATTCCCAAGTAAAGTATCATGGCACTGGTCTATAGATGAAGGATGGCAACTCACCATCTTAAAAATGCAATGGCCCAGGAAGGAATCACCATTTTAATTGTCTTTGCCTCTCAAAGTGGGACAAATGAAACCTCTATTTGGACATAACACATTCCCAACAGTAATTCTCTTTAGAAATAGGATTACTGGGGATTCTCACTTTAAGGAATACGATTTACTAATATTTGATTTTTTGTTTCACAGAAGAGTTTGAATTACTTTTGTTATCAAACAACCATATATATACATACGTATGTATATATATATTTTTAAACTCTACTCAGGAATAACAACACAAGGTCAATTTAGATTATTGATAAAAATAATTACATTTCTTCCCAAATGAATTTGGTTCAATGGTTTAAGAAGAGATGCTAAGCCAAATTTCAGTATGGCTTAAGAACACCTGCTCTCCTTTTCTGGAACCTACTCCTGCAGGGTTAGACACATTTTGTAATTCCCTGCCCAGCAAATGAACGTGACTAACTCCTCATAAACAGGTAAAACTATACCAGAGGACTTCCCATTACAACAAATGCTGCTTGGTGGCTCATTTCTTTTCTCTGTGTGAGGTAAAATGACACATAAAAAGTGTTCCTTCATAGAATTTTTTAATACAATAGGTGAAAATTCTCAAATTTCTTACACAACTGCAAATTAGGAAACTTCAGTTGTATCACAGCCAGCACAATCAAGCACTTAAAAGGCTTTTCCTATGACAGAAAATGTAGGTAAAAGCTACCTAGTTTGACTGAAATAAAGTAGGAAGGACAATAGAAGGAAAGAATGGAGAAGGGAAGCAGCCCAGAAACCATGCTCCCCAATGGCTCACAACCAACCTTGAGTCAGGGCTTAACCAACACTAACAAAATGGAGTTCTACGATCAGTGCCGCTCAACACATAGACCAGGGCGTTTTCAAAATGCAAATTACCAGGCCTTACCACCAACCTACTGAATCAGTCTCTGGGAGTGGAGTTCCAGAATCTGTGTTTTAACAAGTTCTCCTGGTGACTCTGACGCTCATTAAAGACTGGGAAGCACTGCGCTAAGCTTCCAGGAACGTACTGAACAGTCCGCTTCTTCACATTCCCAAATGCACATTTCCAGGAGATACTCTTCCACATACTCACAACCACACTGACAAGGACACTGGTGTGGGTAAGGCTACTAAATGTAACTTTGGAAAAGTCACTTCAGGCAATTTTGGAGTCATCATCTATGAAATAAGAGGGACTGTTTAAATGTCTAAACATATCTAATTCATTTTGTAAACTCAGCCTGTCAGGTAACAGATCCTACTAGCTGAACAAATGCATAGAATAGAACCCACTGTTCTATGAAATTCTTATCTGAATTGGAAAGAAATTTTCTCTTCTGTGGAAATACCAAAACCAAGCCTTCCCTGACCACTCAATCTAAAAACCAATGGTTCTCACCGGAGGCAATTTTGCCTCCCCCAACCCTCACCCAGGGACGGCCGGCAATGTCTGTAGACATTTTTGGCTGTCACAACTGGGGAGGGTACTATAGCATCTAAAGGGTAGAGGCCAGAGATGCTGCTAAACATCTTGCAATACATAGGACAGCCCTCCTCCCTCAACAAAGAATTATCCACTTAAAAATGTCAATAGTTTGCCAGGTGTGGTGGAGCACGTCTATAGTCCCAGCTACTCAGGAGCTGAGGCAGGAAGATGGCTTGAGCATAGGAGTTTGAGGTTGCCACGAGCTATGATGACGCCACTGCACTCTAGCCCGTGTAACAAAGCAAAACTCTGTCTCAAAAAAGGAAAGGGAAAAGGAAGTAGAAAAGGAAAGAGGAAAGGAGAGAGGAAAGGGGGAAGGAAGGGGAAGGAAGGGGAAGGAAAGGAGAAAGGAAGGGGAAAAGGAAAGGCAAAAGGAAGGGGGAAAGGCAAAAGGAAGGGGGAAAGGGAAGGAAAGGAGAAGGGAAGGAGAAGGGAAGGGGAAGGAAAGCAAAGGAAAAGCAAAGGGAAAGGGAAAAAGGAAAGAGAAAAGGAAAGAAAAAGAAAGGAAAGGTTAGGTCATTAGTGTGCTGAGGTTGAGAAATCCTGATCTAAAGAATCTCCTGCAGTCTCTTTCTAGCCAGGACATTGTTCTATTTCCTTCATAGTACTTGTCACTCCCTGAAACAATCTTGGTCATTTACTTGTATACCTGGTTATTCTCCATCTCCCCTCACTCTAAGCTCCAGGAGCACAGGAACCTTGTCATCACTATATCCACAGTGCCTAGAACAGGAGTGGCATATAGCAGAATTCAATAGGAATTTGCTGAATAAAGAGTAAAAACATAAACAAGCAGGAAACTACCACCAGGAAATAAGGGAAAAGTACGGACTAGTTGAATCTGACCAAAGACATAAAACCAGTGAAACACCAGTTATTTGTTACAGGTTGAATCATGTACCCTTAAAAATTTTATGTTGAAGTCCTAAACCCAAAGTACCTCAAAACGTGACCTAATTTGGAAATAGGGTGATTGCAGATGTACTTAGTTAAGATGAAGTCATACTGGAGGAGGGTGGGCACCTAATCCAATATAATTGCTATTCGTATAAAAGGAGGAAATTTGAGAACTGATAGGCACATAGAATGCCACATGGAGACGAAGGCAGAGATTGGGAGGATGCTTCTACAAGCCAAAGAAATGCCAAAGATTACCAGCGATCTCCAGAAGCTAGGAGAGAGATATGCAACAAATTCTCTTTCACAGCCTTCAGAAGGAAACCAACCCTGCTGACACCCTGATCTCAGACTTCTAGCCTTCAGAACTATGAGACAATAAATTTCTGTTAGTTAAGCCATTCGGTCTGTGATACTTTGTTATGGCAGCCCCCACAAAGTCATACACCAATACAATATAAAGCACGAAGGCTCGTGCTTTTCATGTCCTCACAGTATATTGAAAGATTACACTCAAGCAAGTATATTCTAAGAGAGTCTATTAATATAATTCACTACATAGTAACAGGGGGAGGTGGACTTAACAAATGGCCAAAAAGAACGCAAGATTTATCACTAATTAGTATTACATAACATCTTAAAAAAAACACAAAAACAAAAAAACACTTAATAAAAATTAGTAGGAAACTTCCTCAATTAAAAAAAATGTATCTATCAGAAACAGAAAACATCATACTTAATGGTATAACATTACTGGCAGTCCCATTAAAGTTAGGATGAGATACCACCTACAACTCAACACTGTGCTGGAGCAGCCCTAGCCAATGTAATCAGAGAAAGAAGTAAGAATAAACATTGGAAAAGAGACTATGTTTTTATTATTTACAGATGTAATGACTGTCTATCTAGAACACCTAAAAGGATATACTCAAAAATTATTAAGACTAGTGAGATTTCAGCAAGAATGACAGAAGAGGAGATGCAAAACCAACGAATAAATTATTGATAAACTTACTATATAGCAACAGTAATAAATTTAAAATGTAAAAAGAAAAAAGATCAATTTTAAGTACCAACCAAAATCACAAAATGCCTAGAATAAAGTTATTAAAATGTAAAACCTAATTTGAATTAAAAAATTATTTTAAAAAACATAAAGGATACCTAAACAAATAAACTTTACTCAATATTATAAAAAATGTCAGTTGTACATAAGTTGAAAAAGTCAAACGGATCAAATTTCAATCATGATGTTTTTATGGAAATTGACCTTATCTTAAAAATCAAATGGAAGAAAAAATATGGGAAAGGATCTGAACAGACATCTCCAAAAAAGATATACTTATGGCCAAACAAGCTTATGAAAAGATGCTCAACATCATCAGCCATTAGAGAAATGGAAATCAAAACCGCAATAAGGACTCATACTAGAATTGTTCCTTTTAAAATAGCTAATGTTATATGAATTTCGCATTGATAAAAAATAATTTTAAAAATCAAATGGAAGAGCAAAATGCACAAAATAGAGAAGAAATGTTTGCAAAAGAAGAGTAAAGAGAAAAGATTGGCTCTACCAGACTGAAAAACATACTATGACACATTAATAATTAAAAGAGTATGATATTTAGCTGGAAATACACAAAGACATCATGAGAAGGAAACAGAGTCTAGAAACGGACCCTTGGGAAATTATCAAAAAGGTATTTCAAATCAGTAGGAGAAGTACCACGCAAATGATAACGGGACAAATGGCTATCTGTTTAGAGAAAAGTAAAGTTAGATTCTTACTACACATAAAAAAAATAAACTGCAGTTGGCTTAAAGTGCTAAATGTTGGAAGTAAAATTATAAATACAGTAAAAGAAAATACAGAAAAAACTGCTTAAAACCTAGGAGTAAAGAAAGTCTTCTTAGTAAAGACAAAAAACATAGAAGCCATAATGATGAAGACTAAAATTTTAAAATTTAAAAATTTCTATAAGTCGAAAGAAATCATAAAGACAAATCAACAGACTAGGAGAAAATATTTACAACACATAAGAGTCCAAGGATTAATATACAGAATACACAAAGGCTGACAAATCAGTATGAATGAAGCAACCCAATTAAAACAAAATTAAAATGTTTTAAATTTAAAAACAGGCAAAAGATTCTAGTTCAATTCTATTTAAAGGAGATATTCTAAATTAATTGGTCAGTGTTTATACCCAGGCATGAGTATTCTTAAAGCTCCCCGGTGAGTCTCATACACAGTCAAGGTAAAGTAGGTTGCACCTATTTCAGGAGCGGGCAGTGTCCCAGGTGGCCCAAAGTAAGGTATAAGGAGGAAAAAAAAGGAAAAATAAAACACCCCCCTGCAGGGTTCTGCGGAGTTCACTCCAGAACCCACTCTAAGGTGTGGCCCTACAGTGGATTCTGGAGTGAGGACAGTGGAGCATGTGGAGATAGAATGCCTTAAAATAAAATTATAAATATAGTAAAAGAAAAGAGAAAGGCACAGAGATCTTCAACGGCAATGATAATTTTTTCCTTAAGCTGGTAGTTGTGTTCATAGGTAGGTATTCATTGTCCTGTCATTCTGTACACCTTACACATATTTTGCATATTTTATTTTGTAACTTCTCAGCATTTAATAAAAGAATACAATTTAAAAACAAATACCCATACAGAATGTATGTAAAGACATTCATAGTCTTAATTGTAGACTCAATCTTTACCATTGAAAATCTGCTACGTTCTGTCATGTCCTTCTAAGTGGTCACCTGTTAGGAGTGAGCAAAAAACTGATTTTCATCTTTTCTTCTGAAGTTACATTAACAAGGAAATTTGTGGGGTGGGAGGAATACAGCAAAGGGCAATGCATTCTTTGATCAAATTCAAACCATTGACAATCACTTCAGGGAGCTCTGGCAAAGAGAGCACTTGCAAGAACTCAAGAGTAAAAAGATTTGTGTAAGATAATTAAAAGCATTGTAATTTTTCACAGATATTTTTCCATTAATTATTTTTTAACTGATCAAAATTCAATGAAACCCATTTGAAATCTCCGCTCTCAATTCCTTTGCAATACAAAGATTAGAGTCCGATTGAGCATTTGCAGTGTCAGAGCCAATTCTGCATATGGTGGGCAGTTTTGAATTCAAACACAGTGCCACACATACTAGTCCCTACTACAGGCCAAAAGTAAAAAAGTCCCAGAGAACTAGGTGTAGGCTCTGCTCACAACACTATCATTTGAGCCTTCCTTTCATTAACACAGTACAAGAGCACACAATGACCTTAAGCTGAAGCAGGATTCTGGATGCTTGAGGAAGTGGGATACTCTTTGGGTGTGGTAAGCCAATGGCTGAAACAATCAATAAATTAATTAGCATAAAGCATGCTGACTTCTTTGTTAGGAATTTTATGAAAAAGGATTTAAGACTTCTGGCCAGGGGCAGTGGCTCAAGTCTGTAATTCTAGCACTCTGGGAGGCCACGGCAGCAGGATTGCTTGAGTTCAGAAGTTCAAGACCAGCCTGAGCAAGAGCAAGACCCTGTCTCTACTAAAAATAGAAACAACAACAAAAAAAATTAGCCAGGCTTGGTGGCACAGGCCTGTAATCCCAGCTACTCGGGAGGCTGAGGCAGGAAGATCACTTGAGCTCAAGAGTTTGAGCTTGCTGTGAGCTAGGCTGATGCCACAGCACTCTACTCTAGCCTGGGCAACAGAGCGAGACTCTGTCTCAAAAAAAAAAAAAAAAAAAGAAAAAGGATTGGTCAAATTCAACATTCATTCTTGATTAAAAACTCTCAGCAAATTAGGAATAGAAGGAAACTCCCTGACTGATAAAAAGCATATACAAAAAAACTACATTGATCATCATATTTAATAGTGAAAGACTAAATGCTTTCTCCCTAAGATCAGGAGCAAGACAAGTATGTCTGCTGTAACCATTTCTATCTAACATTGTACTGGGAATTGTAGCCAGTGCAATAAGGTAAGAAAAAGCAATGAAAGATTGGAAAGGAAGAAGTAAAACTGTATATATTCACACGTGACATAATCTTTATCTAGAAAATCCAATGGAATTTATAAAAAAGCTACCAGGACTAATGAAGCCAGATTGACAGAGAAGATCAAAGTATAAAAATCAATCATATTTCTATGAATTGTCAATAAACAATCAGAAATATAAATTTTTAAAATACCATTTCGATAGCATCAAAAAATTTGACAATACTCAGAGATAACTATAATAAAAGATGTGCAAGATTTGTCCACTAAAAATTACAAAATAATGGCCAGGCACAGTGGCTCACACCTGTAATCCTAGCACTTTGGGAGGCCAAGGCGGGAAAATTGCTTGAAGTCAGGAGTTCGAGACCAATCTGAGCAAGAGCAAGTCCCCATTTCTACAAAAAATAGAAAAATTAGCCAGGCATGGTGGCATGTACCTTAGTCCCAGCTACTCTGGAAGCTGAAGCAAGAGGATCATTTGTGCCCTGGAGTTTGAGGTTGCAGTAAGCTATGATGATAAGACTGCACTCTAGCCAGAGCAACAGAGCAAGACTCTGTCTCAAAGAAAACAAAAGACAAGAAAAGAGAAGAAAAAAACTACAAAATATTGCCAAGATAAATTAAAGAAAACCTAAATAAATGGAGACTATAGTGTGTTCATGAGTTGGAAGACTCAATATTGCTAAGTAAGATGGAAATTCTGCTCAAATCAATCTATAGATTCACCATTATCCCAATCAAACTCTCAAGCAGACCTTTTAGAAAAGCTGGAAAGTAGATTCTAAAATTAATATAGTAATGAAAAGAGACTAAAAGAATCAAAATAACCTTGAAAAAGAAGAGCAAAGTTGGAGGACTTACAGTACCTGACTTCAATTCTTATTTTAAAGCTATGGTAATCAAATCAGTATAGTACTGGCATCAAGATAGACAAATCTTGATCAGTGGAACAGAAAAGAGAATGTAGAAATAGAACTACACATATATTAATAGATTTGTAATCTAAGTACAAATGCAATTTAGTGAAGAAATTATCTTTTCAACAAATGGTGCTATAACAATTGGATGCCATACATTTAAAAAATGACCTTTTTTTTAATAGGGTAGCCTTGAAAATAAATGAATAATCCATATTTTATACCATATATAAAAACTAAATCAAAGTGGATCATAGATCTAAACATAAGACCTAAAATTATAAAACTTCTAGAACATAGGAGAATATCTTTGTAACACTTAGGCAAAGATTTCTTAAACAAAGCAACAAAAGCACAATCCATAAAATAAAAAAATTGTAAATTGGACTTTGCCAAAATTAAGAAATTCTGCTCTTCAAAAGACACCATTAAGAGAAAAAATAGACTAGAAGAAAATATTTGCAAATCCTATATCTGAAAAAGGATATATCCAAAATATATAATGAACTCTCAAAACTCAGTAAAAAGAAAATACACAATCCAATTAAAAATGAGCAAAAGATTTGAACAGACACTTCACCAAAGAAGCTTTATAGATAGCAAACAAACTCATGAAAGGCCAGGTGTGGTGGCTCATGCCTATAATCCCAGCACTTTGGGAGGCCAAGGCAGGAAGATCACTTGAGGCCAGTAGTTTGAGAGCAGCCTACGCAACACAGTGCGTCTATACAAACACAGTCCATACAAAAAATAAAAATTAGCTGGGTGTGGTGGCACTTGCCTGTAGTCCCAGCTACTTGGGATGCTATTTGACCCATGGCAAAAGAATGAAACAAAAATAGTAATGACTCCTCCTTGGTATAATTGCTGCTAGAGCTTTATATCCAATCCTTCAAAACTGATTAAAGTGACCATGGCAGACATCAGAGAAAGGAGCAACTATTTCACACATGGAGAGATGCCCTCTAAAAAAGATGAAGTTAAACAGAAATGTTTGGGGCACCTCTCTGAATCCCTCAATATCTAGACAATCACTACGAACCTCTTTTCCTCATCAAAGCCTAATGGGAGATAGAAACAATCCAGTTTAATTAAAAGAAGCCTGAAGAGGAACCTAAAGAGCAGAGTTCTTCAATTGGTGTTATAGAACTTCCTATCTCCTCCTGGTTTGGGTTACCCAAGCTCCCAAGCACTCCAACAACTTACTTTCCTTCATTTGAAGGATTTTCTAAACCTCAGAGAACAGGTAACTTCCTGCTATACCAATCTACTTCATTATTTGCCTTTTTCTTACTGTTCCTATATTCATGGTGATGTTCTCATGCCCAGTGTTAATGCTGAAATCAGAAATTGATTTAGGGAGGCAACATGATGCAGTGGGATGGAAGGAATATGGGCTCTGGAATCAGGTAGACATGGGTCCATACTTTGGTTCTAATGCCACAACCTTGTGACTTAAGTAAACTCTCTGAGCCTCAATTTTCTTATCATTAAGCCATCTTCTCAAATGGGCAATTGATATTAAATGACTAACACACAGGAGGGGCTCCATAAATGATACTTCCCTTCCTCTTCTTTCCTAAGTAGAGGGCAGGGTACCTCTTCATCAGCCCTTATTCCCACATAATTTCCTCACAATTTCATTGTGCTTTGTACCACATGGAAGTCCTTGCCCACCAATGTGAACACTATCTCTTGTCTGCTACCATTAGTGCTTCTCAGAGGCAGCCTGTTATTAGGAGGCAAGAAAGGTATCAGAAGTTGTTGGACTAACAGTTGACTAAACTTGACCAAGCCTAACCTTAACATACAAATAACAGCAATTTTAAGACATCAAGTTCTTGCTATGGTTCCAAATAAAATGCTCTCTGTATGAAAAATCCTTGTTGTCAAATCCTTCTACTTCAGGCTACATGACAAGAAGAAGCATCTTGTGCAGTTCTACCACCACCCTCAGTATAATAAAGACAGTAAGAATTCTGGTCAAATCTCCACCTCCCCGACATCACCAAAAATGGCACAGATGGCTAGACCTCAGAGGAGAATCTACCAGCTCATTCTAGCACAGAGTTCTATTTGTACTCATACCGAATAGCATTTCATTTCCCACAGCAACTCCTCCTATAAAACAAAAAACTTTTTGAAGGTAAAAATAAAAGGACATTCTAAAAACTGGATTCTACAAGGCTAGTCATACAACATCACAAGAAACCAAAGTCAGGCCAGGCACAGTAGCTCCTGCCTGTAATCCTAGCACTTTGGTAGGCCAAGGTAGGAGGACTGCTCGAGGCCAGGAGTTCGAGAGCAGCCTGAGCAAGATCAAGACCCCATCTCTACAAAAACCAGAAAAATTAGCTGGGTGTGGTGGCATGCACCTGTAGTCCCAGCTACTCAGGAAGCTGAGGCAGGAGGATCGCTTGAGCCCAGGAGTTTGAGGCTGTAGTGAGCTATGAAGAGGCCAGTGCACTCTATCCCAGGCAACAGAGCAAGACAATGTCTCTGATAAAAAAAACAACCAACCAACCAAAGAAACCAGAGTCTGGGTAAACTACAAATAAAAGTTTACAAATCTTAGCCAGGGACACTAGCTGGAGCCTGCAGTCCCAGCAACTCAGGAGGCTGAAGCAGGAGGACCGCTTGAGCCCAGGAGGAAAAGCCTGAGCAAAATAGTGAGACTTTGTCTCTAAAATGTAAAAATAAAAAATTTTAGAAAAATACAAAATAAAAAATGTTTACAAATCTTCCTCACACAAGAAAATGCTTTGTTACACTTTTTGTGCACTTAGAATATTGAGCAATCTCAAAATCATTTCCAATCCAATATTCGAAATCAATTGGTCTTACAGGCATTCTGAGATGCGCACTATAAACTGTGGTACAAATTTGATTGTCTAAAAAACAGTTAGCAACAATAAAACTCAAAAATAAGCATGAACCTCTGTCTCAAAATAAATCAGCTAAAAGGTCTAATGCATTAGGTTTTTCAGTTCTGTTTGCTTTTTCATTAGATTTGCATCAAAATTTTTAGGGGAACCCAAGTATTTGTGTCATGGGCAAATATATGCACTAAAGAGGACATCAGGGAAAGGTGAAAAAGCTCAATTCTGATTACAAAAGAGAAGTATTGAACTGAAATCAATGAAGTTCAAAATTTCACATAGGGCCACTTTAGGCAATGGAAGTCCTGAAGATAATTAATCAACAAATATTTCCTGAACATCTAATATGCCTCAGCATAATGCCATAGGAATATGCAAATCAGTTTCTGTGCCTTAGTGGTGCTTGTGGTCTAATTAAAGAATAGAGCACTACATTACAAGCAAGCAGGCCAAAGCAAAAAAGGCATCTGCCCAGGAGGTGGAAGATTACAGCTCTAACCCTAGCTCTGCCCCAACTCAATAAATGTCTGTCCTCTGGCAAATCATTGAAACTTCTACAGGACTCTATTGTGTCATGCAGAAGAAAAGGGGTTTGGATGATTTCTAAGGTCTCTTTTCACCATGAGTCTATGAATGCAAGTTCAAAGACAAGGGAGAGGAGCTGGGTCTTTAAGAATTGGTAGGACTTGAATTGACTGATGGGAGAAGGAAGGATATAACAGGGAAGAAGCATGAAGGTATTAATAAAAATGGACATGGCTCTCAGTTTCACAAGAAAAAAGGTTGTAGAGATCTGCATAGCTACACAACAACGTAAATATAGTTAACACCACTGAACTATATACTTAAAAATGGTTAAGGTTAACTTATATGTTTTTTATAATTTTTAAAAAGAGAAAAAAAGGAAAAAGTCACAGAAATTAGTGTCCTAGTAGTAATGCTGATTAAAAAAAATTTCAAATAAACTAACTCCTAAAGACTAATTTCAATCCCTAAAATTCCTTTTCTGTCATTAAAAAAAAAAAAATGGACAGGTCTTGCTGGTGGGACATGGAGGCTTCTCCAACCACAAAAAAGCAGGAGCATGTTAAAGAAATAGGAGATGAGACGACAATACAAATACTAAGCAATGGTAGAAACACAAAGTAGGCTATTCAAACATAATCTAATGGTGCCAACCCCAGCCAAAATCTAACCTAAAGTCCCTAAATAAAACCCTAGAGAGGCTTCTCTTTACTCCTCAACCTCCCTACAAGGCCTAGCACCATTTGGTCCCTGCCCACCTCTCCAGTCCCTTCTCCTACCAAATTCTTCCTCTTCCAGCTCCATATACAGGGCTTAAGTCCCTGGTCCTCTCCACCGACCCTGCCATCAGAGGGTTTCTGCCCTGCTGTTTGCTCTAACTGAAACACTCTTCTCTTCCTATGCATCCTGCAGATCTCTGTTCAAATGTCACTTCTGTGATTTCTCTAACTAAAACCTTTATCACAGCTGTAGTTTACATATGTGTGATTATTTGATTATCATCTGCTGAGGACAGGGACCATGTATGCATTTACACTCTCCCATCCCCATTGCCAAGCAAAGTGCCTAGCACCAAGTAAGCACTCAAATACTGAATTTGTTGAATAAGTAAACAAATGAGCAGTAAGCCCATAAGAAAGCAACAAAACATCTTAAGAGGTCTCCTTAAGAGTTTATGCATCTTCACAAATGTATCTTTGGTGGATGACCAAAGCAATTGAGCCTAAAATCCCTATTAAACTTAAAAAAAAAAAAAGAACTCAATTTAGATGTCTATATAAATTGCTCTGGCCCTTCTACATCCCAAGGCAAAATGCTGAGCATCAAAGGCTGATAGGCGCGCGTGCACGCGCACACACGCACACACACACACACACACACACACACACACACACACAGACAGAGCTACTGGTTGCTAAGTGACTGTTGTTTCTGGTATTTCCTGACAGTGCCTCCTGTTAATACACAGGAAATACTCGGAAAATATCAGTCAAATAAATAAAAGGAAACATTTCACAAGACTCTTAAATATGTATCAAACAGTAACTAAGTCTACTTAAACTGTGATGTTACATATAAATATAAGACCAACTACAGAAGCAAAGAAAAGAATCTCTATGTGGCAACACTCCCTGCTAGAAGCCTCATTATTCTAGGTCTCAAACGAAAAATGCCAGATTTGCACAGACAGTATCTGAAAGACACAAATCAGAAATCGAGTTGACTTTAGAGCTTTAAATAAGGGCTTTAAAATGCCTTGCTGAACTATTTTCCAAACCCATAAGAATATAAGGAAAGAAATTATTTAGGACTTGTCCTCCCCTCCAATACAAATGCAAATTATATCTATGCTTTAGAGACCTATTTAATCCATAAACATACTCCTGAAAACTCCAGCCCATACGGATTTCTCCACCCTCTGACCTGCTATAGCACTTAATATATCTGTACCACATATTTTGCATTTAAACAAATGCCATTTTATTGCTTTCCTAACAATTTAATGGGTTCAGTCTCTTATTTCTTCTATGACCTTTCAAGTGCATATAATGCTGTAGGTGCTTAATAAATATTTATTGAAGTGAAATGAAATTATACAGTTTTGAATGAATTTTGGTATATAAACTCCTACATTTTATTCCCAAATAATATCATTTTGTTACCTCCCAAAAGGAGGGCAGATTGGTCTGGTATAGTTACAATTCCCAAAGACTGTTCACATGTCTGTTTTAGCTCCATGATCACTGGATATAAAGCCGTTATCCAACAATATTCAAATAAGGCTTACAGTTTTCTCAGTACTATTTGTTCAAACTCAAGGGAGGTTCTCAGTGCCATAGGCTTTTCAAGTGTAAATCAGGATCATTAACAACACCTGCCTCTATTTCCTTCAACGTAGAAAATTTCACTAGAAATCTTTTTCAAACCTATTCAGTCCCTGAGAGATTTCCAGAGTATAATAACTACATCTCACTCACAATTGGAAAGTTAACTCCCCGGAAAAGGATCAGTTCGAAACGTACAATTAAATGAGTCTCTACGATCAATAAACCAGAAAAAAGTGTATCACTTTGGAAAGCGCAAAGCAGCAGGCGAACGTCAAGTACAGCGTTATATAATTAAGCAGCTTCAGTTCAAGATTCCCGAGACGTCCCATCCCTGCGGGTCCCGAACATTTTGATTAGGACCCATGAGAACGCGTGCACAGGTGACCCAAGCCTCAAGAAGCGTCCTCTCTCCAGCAACAAGCTCTAATTCTTGGCTCCCCCCACGCGCACCATACAAGGCTATAAGGGAGGGCCTGCTGGGCCCAGGAGCTAGGTGTGCGGCCTAGGAGGCCCGGCCGGCCGGCCAGTAGCGGGGGGCGTGGGGAGAGCAGCGACGACGCCTGGGCCAGGGAGCCACGCCAGAGGCGGAGCGTGCTCCCCGCAGGCCGCCGCCGCCACAAGTGCTGGGCGAGGCGCCACGGAGCCTTCGCGGACCAGATCCTGGGGTCGGTCCCGGATGGGGCGTGCGGCGTTGAGGGGGGTGGCGAGGGGCAAGGAAGGGCCTCACCGTTGCTCCCGGAGGGCTGGCGCCGCCGCGGTCCCGCGGTTGCTAAGGAGAATCTTCTTCCGGGTCACGGGAGCGGCGTTCTACAGAGCAACGGTGGCTGGGTGGGGCCAAGAGCGAGGCGCGCGGGACGAGTGCGTGTCGGATGAGTTGGTCACCCGCAGTTCCTCTGTGGCTGGGGCTAAAGACCTGGGCAGGGGCCGCCGAGGCTTCTCCCGCCTCGCCCTGCAGGGGCAACTCGCTGCAACAGGCGGCTCTAAGCTGGGGGCTTCTGAGGCGCCTTCCTGCCCGGCCCCGGCTGGCCCCGGCCCCGGCTGGCCCCGGCCCCCTCTCCCACCGGCGGGTGCTTTCCAGACCCGCTCCTGAACGCGCCCGTCCCGGGCCGCCAGGGCTGCGCTCCGTCGGTCGGGTCTTACTCCGAAGTCGCTGCCGACCCAGAAGTGTCCTGCGTAGCCCCTGGGTGTAGCCACGCCGGCCCTTTTCCTGTGACAAGGCTTTCCTCACTCTTTCATTTACTCAGCACTTTCATTGGACAACTGCTCAGGGCTAGGCGCTGTAGTGGCACTGCGGATGCAGAGGTGGGCAACCCAGGCATGCTCCCTGGCCTCAGCACGTGCAGGCTGGCGGCTGAGCAGGTAGACCGTGTCCTGCACTCTGGGATAAGCGAAGTAAAGGAGGCTATGGCAGCCTGCCCAAGGGAGGCATTCCCAGACATGGGTGGGGAAAAGCTGATGATGGAGACTTCAACCAAGTAAACAGGGTAAGGAAGAGTGTTTCAGGTAGGCGCGGGAGAGAACCCCACTGAAAGTTCAGTGTGGCCTGCCCAGGGAAGTGCGTAGAGAAGAGATACTAGCTAAGGATGGAACCTGGGGAACACCAATATTGTAGGTGTGAGCAAAAGAAAAGGGACTCCCAAAGAGCAGCCGGAATGTTCGGGAGAGCGCGAGAGGAAAGAATGTCATTGAGGGGGTGGCCGCCGTTCTCGAATGCTGTGGAGATCAAGTGTCCAATGGTGACCGTAGAAAAACCACAATTCAGGAATATGATGTCAAAGTTGACAGTGGCTTAAATTTGTGTGATGGAGGATTCCACTATATTGAGACAAAGCAAAAAGATATTAAATTGTTCCTGAAATTCTAAATGTTTCACAAAGCACTATAATAGTGTAAGCAAAATTCAGGATTCCCCTGCTAGGAACTGTGAGCTCCTTGAAGGTGCAAAATATTTAACTTTGCATCTGCAGTGCCTACCACACACATAGGCCTCAATCAATATTTGTTTAAAGAATGAATGAACACAAGGAACCTTTGGTTTTTAGTGTTTGCACGGATCTTTCTAGAACCCTCGGCAAAACTGTGATGTAAGCAAAACTTGTCTATTCAAACTGTAGAGGATTGGGAGAGCCGGGATTCCATGGCTGGGAGAGGGGCCAGTGGAGTCAGGAATGGGAAGACAAGAGGAAGAGAAGAAAGGATTGAAATAATAGAATCTGGGATTTCAGGACTAGAAATGGAAGATGAAGTCAAGAAAATCAAAAATAGAAGTAGGAATAGAAGAGCAAGGACAAGAGCAAAGGAAGGAGGGCCAAGACAATTATTATACATAAGTTCAACAGGCAGCTCTCATTTTGATTGGCCATATGGCAGAAAGTGTAGTATCAGCCGGTGTGTAGGCTACAGGGCTGGAGTGGGCATATCCCCGTGCCCTCTAAGTGGAGTGAGCCTGGGCTTCTTCACATAGGCTAAAGGAAGACCACAACACAGACTGGATATGAGACTTTCCCCACCAGCATACACCTGGTCCATTACTTCGCTATATTCCCCCATTATAACAAGTATTACAATAAGCACTCTCAAAAGAGTTAGAAATAATATTGTTTTCTGAAACACTATAAATCTGTCCACAATGGATGTGAACAACTAGCTGTGTGAGTAAACCAAGAAATTCAAAGTACATGGCTGAAGAATTTAGAAACACCAAAATATTACTCAAGGGGGCTGTCTTAGCCCATTAGGGCTGCTATAACAATAACATAAACTGGTTTATGAACAACAGAAATTTGTTTATCATGCCAGGTGTGGTGGCTTACACTTGCTACTTGAGAGGCTGAGATGAGAGGATCACTTGAGGCCAGGAGTATGAGACCAGCCTGGACAACATAGCAAGACCCCATTTCAAAAGGTAAAAACCTATGAGGTAATTTGTTTATCACAGTTCTGGAGGCTGGGAAGTCCACAATCAAGGCACTGGCAGATTCAGTGTCTGATAAAGGCAGATACCCTTACCATAGTGAAGTTCATAGTCTGCCATCTTCTCATTGTGTCCTCACATGGCAGTAGGGGCAAGGGAACTCTCCAGAGGCTCTTTTATAAGGGTACTCATCCCATTCATGAGGACTTCATTCTTATGATCTAATCACCTGCCAAAGTCTCCACATCCTAATGCCATCACATTGGGGGTTAGAATTTTAGCATATGAATTTGAGGGGGCAGGGGAACAGAAGCATTCAGTATATAGCAGGGACCTAGGTGTAATATCAGCGAGGTTGAACGAGAAAGTGTTACAGTTTGGGAAAGGGAAGCTGAATCCATTGCTTCGTGAACAGAAGGGACCAATTCAACTCAACATAGAAAAGGGAAGGCCTGAATACATGAGGAGATAAAGTCTACTCCCCATTCTCATGGCAGCCTTGAATATAGCATCTATTCTAAAGTACTATATTCTGTTGAAGGGTCAAGGTGATTTGTTACTCTCTATTTGGCTGGAGTTCTGGGAGATCTCACTGGAGTCTCAAGAGGTGGAAGTTTATCATTGTTATGAAGGGTGTGTGGGTAAACTCTGCACTTCAGGGTAATTTGGGCACAGAAGGTTCTAGGTGATGTGCTTTGTCTGACTTTGGTCTCTGGATGATGGATGGCCAATATGATGTAAAATGCTTTGAGGAATGCCCTCCAAGACCCAGAATATGAGTGGAGGACCAGAATTACCATCCCCTACTCGTATATGAAATGAGCCATCTGCTGCCTCCAAAAGATTTCCATTTTGGGGAGGGACAGTGTCTGTATCTAGGTAGCTCTGGCTACTGTAACAAAGTATAGCAGTACAAAGTATAGACTGTGTGTCTTAAACAACAGAAATTTATTTCTTTTAGTTCTAGAGGCTGGGGAGGCCAAGACCAAGGCACTGGCAGATTCGGTGTCTGGTCAGGGCCCACTCTCTGATTCATGGACAGCTGTCTTGTCGTGTCCTGACTTGACAGGAAGAGGCCTCTTCTTATAAAAGCACTAATCCCATTCATAAGGGCTCCATCTTCACGATCCAATAGCCTCCCAAAGGCCCTGTCTCCAAACACCATCACACTGGGACTAGGGTTTCAATATATGAATTGGAGGAAGGGGCACAGACATTCAGCTCATAACAGTCTGTTGTGAAGTCCAAGACTTCCTGAGAATTTAGGGGTTATAGATAGCTATAGTTGCCCCAGAACTTTCTAGTCCCAACCCGACCTTGATTCCTAACCACCACCACACCTAACCTGGTCTTCTCCTGGACTAACATCAACGAACTCACAAAAGCAGATGCCATGGAGTCATCCGTGACTCCACTTTCCCTCATCACTACACCCTCACTTCAACAATCCAGTCCATGAGCAAGTCCTGTAGATCTGCAGTCCTCAACCCCTAGGCCACAAAGCTCCCCACCAGCCCCCTGCCCCACTGTGGAAAAATTGTCTTCCATGAAATTTAGGAAGGGGAGGGCACACAACAGGAGGTGAGCGAAGCTTCATCTGTATTTACATCCGCTCCTCATCGCTTCCCACCACCTGAGCTCTGCCTCTGCCCCCTACTTCCCAGTCTGTGGAAAAATTGTCTTCCATGAAACCAGTCCCTGGTGCCAAAAAGGTTGGGGACCACTGCTGTAGATGGTCTCATTCCCCTGCCCAATTCCACTGCCACCAATGACAGAGAAGTGAACAACCAAGCAACTCGGGATCAATAAAAAGTGTTGCAACCTCAGCGATGAGCCAAAGTGGTGGGGGGCAGGGAATGTAAGCGTGAGTGCTTGTGTATATGAAAAATAAACAGTGCAATGACCAGATCAAATACCGCAAGAATGTCAAGGAGATAAGATGGAATAAATTCACTCAACGACGTGTATTAATTGCCTTCCACATGCTAATTTTATCATAAAGAAAGTAAAAGATAATGAAAGAACTATTAAATCGGATAAAGAAAAACTAACATAGAATCAAACGCATTCCAAGAACCAAAGAGAAAGAGTATTTGCTGGCCTGGGATTCAACTTTGGGAGGCCCGAGCTCAACTGTGAGATGCATTAAAGTGCCAGGATCCTGGTGTTGACCCGTGTGGGCTGAGAATGCTATGGGTGAGCAGAAAAGGTGCCTCATCATCCATCTTTGCCCTATCGTCTACTCTTGGCTTCCTCAACTGCAGCAACTAGACCCACCCAGACCACTATTTACAACTTGCAGTCTTTGGCCAATTATTGTCTGTTTTTGTTCTTGTCTCACTTTAAACTTAATTTTTAAAATATAAGTTTTCTATTTTTATGGTATCTTTTGTAACTTTAAAAATCTAAATCCTACTAGAACATTCCTTTTATTATTTTTATTTATTTATTTATTTTTTTAGAGATAGGGTGTTACCCTGTCGCCTAGGCTGGAGTACAGTCCACGATCATGGGCTCAGGTGATCCTCCCACCTCAGCCTCCGGAGTAGCTGGCTTCTGGCTTCTTTTCTTTTTCTTTTTTTTTTTTTTGCCTCTTAGGTCTTACCTTAAATTCTCTTTTATCTTCTACCTGTTATTTAAAATTTCATCTTTTGAAATATTTTTAACTGTTTTATCAGGATTTTATCAATATATTATTTTTAACTTTTTTGGTTTAATTTTCTATTTTATAGTGCTTTCCTCCTTTTCATTTTTGATTTCACATATGCTACTTTAAGTGTGGATTTTATAAAATTGTCTCATTTTACAATGTTGCCCTATTCTTTCTAAATTTTTGTTCCCACATTTTTAGCTTTAAATTTGCCTTAATTTTTATACTGTCTCACCGTCCTATTTTAATCTTTTCTTTCTCCTATCTTCCACTTAGCATATTTTTTCTGGTTTTGAACTTTCTCTTTTAATCACAAATATATCTCACCAGCTGCAATGGCATCTAATAATTTTTACACTTTAAAAGAGAAAAAAAGAATGGCATTAAATTCACAAACCCCAGAATGCTTTGTTTTATTGGAAAATTCACTGTAGAGGGAGGTCTTTATAGAACAAAATTTTACCTTTCTTCTGTACCTTGCTGCCTGCCAGATACCAGCCTCATATGGAGCTGGTATAAAAAGAGGGCCTCATGTTGCAAATGCAACACAGCAGCAATTCAGCATAGCACTTACAACACAGGGAGCCAAACTGCTGAGTTCAAATCCAATTACTCACTGTGACCCTGGACAAGTTATTCAACCTCTCTGCCTCTCCATTTTCCTTATCTGTAGAATATAGATAATTATCGTACCATTTCATAGGGTTGATATGAGATTTAAATGAGTCAATACATGTAAAGCACTTAGAACAGTGCCGGCACATTGTAAATATATGTTTGCTAATTTTATCATTTAATAAGAAATTACCCTAAACAGTGGTCACTCTTAGGACAATAAAATGATACTTAGGTATCCTGTTGACAGTAGTTCTCACAGGGGCAGCTTTTATTCTTCCCCTGTAGCAGACACTGTGGCCCACCAAACTTCCCTTTTGGCACTTTCTCTTCCTAATAGATCCCTAATTTTTTCCCAGCTATCAACCCTCCTCCAAGAAGCCATGTGCTTTGTGAGGTGGGTGGAGGTGTTGGGGTAGTGGAGGTGAAATTTTTCAGTGAAGGGTGAGTCTGTTTCTCCCTTTCCAGTACCAAACACGGATTGACTGAGTCTCCGCATCCTAAAATTCTAGAGAGAAAACATCTGATTGACTCAGACCAGCTTATGAATTGGGTTAGGGGCCTACTACAACCAATCAGCTGACCAGGGAAACAGATTCACCTGGTAGAATTATGACTGCCCAGGTCATAGGGCTGGGGCTGTATGTATGTATGTATGTATGCTTATTTGGTGGGGGGTGGAGGTGGCAATTTCTATGCAGGGTTTATAGGCAGGGTGAAATGATAATTTTATGCAGCATTGTGAGTCTGAAAAGCAGGGATATAAAGTATAATTGTAATAAAACGTGATGATCGTATTTTAAAATATTTAACTGGTAAGAAAAGTTTTCAAAATACTAAAACAAAACAAGATTTGATTAAGGAAAGAGAAAATGAGTAAATGAACCCAAAAATTCTGAATGTATGTATAAGGAAGAAAAATGTTTTTGAGTTAGAACAGACAAGAAAAATGAGCACAAGCTGTTTTTGGTTAGGTAAATGAAGACATAGAAAAACACTAGGAAATTGGGTTGTTCAAAAATGTTACATTTGATCTCAGTTAAATGAATTTTAAAAACACAGCATCTAATAGAAATCCTGTGTTAACTTAAAGAGAAACCAAAGAATTTTATTAACACAGAAAAATACCAGAAAACACAATTACAACAATTATAAGATTACATGTAAACGGACTAAATTCTCGTGTTTAAAAAACAGAATCACAGACTGGATTAAAAAGACAAAATCCACACCTATGCATCTTATAAAAAACACATTTAAAGAAAAGAGAATAATTTAAAAGTCTGGCTTACATAAATCATGCTTGCACAAAAGCATGTATAGCATGTCCCAGCTTGACTGATTAAGTTACGCTTATCCTAGGATTCCAGCATACCTAGGCATACCCAAAACACCAGTGGGGGACCCACTAGAGGTCTATTTGCATGACAAGCCAGCCCTCTAGGAAATGATTCCTTCTGCAGGCAAAGCCAAAGAGAGGACCAAGGTCAGGAGGTCAGCATGATGCTTTGTGCAGCAGGGAGGCTGCAGGGAGAGGGAGAGCCCTCAAAACATGCTATTTGCCCTGCTCCGTAGCTTTGCAATAGAACAGAGCACCAGCAGGGGAGGGGCGCTGCAGGAGCATGTTGGTGTAAACTCTCAACAATACTCTATTCATGGGCCCCAAGCACAGGCTATGTCCCAGCTTCACTGAGGGATCATTAGCAAGTCCCTGCAGCTCAGGGGCCTCAATTTCTTCTTCCACAGAAGGAGACATTGGAGGAACTGCTCCAAAGGAAATTTTGGGAAATAGAGAGCTTTCCCAAGGGTACATGAAGCTTTCACAAAAATTAAATGTAATTTTGAAGACAAAGATATTCTTTTGTATCAGTAGATTCAAAAAGATTACACACGTTCTGTCTCAGACTGCAATACAGTGAAATTGAAGAGGAAGCCAATATGCCACCCAAACACACATGACCAGACAAGAATGGAAGAAATACTCTGTGATGGAACAAATGAGTTGAAAAGATAGCACTAAATAAGGAGACATTATTTTAGAAACCAAAAAAGCTACAAGACACACAGATAAAGCTGTATCAGGGAACTTTTTGTATATTTCATTCCTATAGTAATAAGAAAGAAAAAGAGAAAAATAACTAGATCTATACCTAAATGTTTAAAAAAGATTTAAGTAACAGACATAAAAAAAGTAATAAATATGAAATCAAATAAATTAGAAAATGTGCTTAATATGCAAAACTAAGATAAAAATTAACAAATATATTTATAAACCCCTAGTAGTAATGTATAACTAATTAAATACCAAAGAGAATACAAGAGAAACAAAATTCAGAAACTGTATAGTGGGCCGGGCGCGGTGGCTCACGCCTGTAAACCTAACACTCTGAGAGGCCGAGGCGGGCAGATTGTTTGAGCTCAGGAGTTTGAGACCAGCCTGAGCAAGAGCGAGACCCCATCTCTACTAAAAATAGA
>CAUYSK010065456.1:0-36480 GCA_963575035.1 Avahi laniger
ACCACCCAAATGATGGACATATTTGAAACTCGGACTTAGGGAGGGAGGTGGGGGCAAGGGCAACATATGTAACAGAAACATCTGTACCCCCATAATATGCTGAAATAAATTTAAAAAATTAAAAAAAAAAAAAAAGAAAAACAAATGCATTCTTAAAAGTAATCCTATAATAAGGTCAAAAATTTTAGTCAATGACAATTACCTCATTAATTCTTTGATGGATCTTATGGGGAAGTAGAGATAGAATCCCTATTTCTATCTACCAACCTCAGGGGAGAAAGACAGACAACTGTAGACCTGGATCTACCCTACTGAGATGAATGGCAACATGAGTATTATAAATACTCTGAATATTGTATAGATTGAGGCTGCTGGAGTTATATCAATTTGACTGAAAAATGGTCTGAGATTCAAAACATTATTTGATAAATTTTTGGCTTCCATTTAAAATGTAGAAAGCTGAAAAAGAAGAGCATTCACATCCTAACAAGAAAAATTAGATCATATATATAGGCCAAATGTTCTTTGAACTCATTAGGGAGCTGAGGTCACAGAGTCAGCAACCAAGATGGAATCTAAGGAAAAATATCTGTGCCCCAGCAGTGAAGGGAAGTGAGTACTGACTCACTGGCAGCAGAACATGGAATAAAGGGGTTAAGCATTTCAGCAAAAATTTCTAAGAATTGGCTAATGACCAAATGTAAGCTGTCATCAGAGCATAAAGCCCATGGTAACCACAGATAAGAAGAAAGTTTGCACCTACATGGATTCTGTATTTTCAGAGATCTGTTCTAGGAATTCACAAGAAAAATTGCAGGCAGGTCAGTATACTGAAGAAAGCTTCCCTCTTGGTATATGGGAGGATGAAGGTTGTGGCTGCTTTTGCCATAAAGACAGGAATATCTGCCTCCATAATTCTTTCTTACAGAAATTAAACTTTAAACTGCTGGGTAAGTACAGCAAACTCTGTTACCTCCCAAATATAAAGACCCATTGTGTCTGTGCCTTTATTTTGATTAAACAAAAACAAAAAGCTCATAAGGAAAGAAGAGGAGACTGCCCTGGGTCCAGATTATTTGAGGTCTCATAACACTGGGGAAGGGGTAGGATCAGGGAGAAATCCCAAGCCCTGGATGCAAGAACACAGGAAATTCTAAAATTGAGAAGAAACTGAAATATTAGCAAACACACACAGCCCTCCATCACCAATTTACCAAGCTGTATTATTGTTCTCTAGAGAAACAGAATAAAAATGATACACACACACACACATGCACATGAGAGAGAGAGAGAGAGAGGAAGAGAGAGACAGAGCAAGAGAGAAAGAGAGAGAGAGAAGAACGAGATTTTGGCTCAGGCAATTATGGTGGCTGCAACATACGAAGATCTTCAATCTGAAGGTGTAAGTTCCAGGCTGAGTCTGAAGGTAGAATACTGATGTCCAGCTCGTGACTATCAGGGAGAGAGAGTGAATTCTTCTCTTGCTCAGTCTTTTGTTCTATTCAAGGCCTTAAAGAATCAGATGAGGCCAGTCAATGTTTGAAAGGACAGTGTGCATTCTGCAATCTACAGATTTAATGCGTTAACTGCCACGTGAGTTGTATTTAACTCACGCAAGTTTTGAGCCCAGGACCTCATTAAGCGTGTGTAACTCATATGTCTCTTCACCTTGGGAGCCAAAAGAACTATTTTTGAAGTTGCATATAAGTCACACAGAAAACAATAAAAAATAACAAATTTTTCATTAAATTAGAAAAGATCATTTTGTTTTTGAAGTTTTTATTCTATTTTCATAATAAATCACCGTGGGCCCAAGGGAAAATTTTTTTTTCTAGTGTGGCAGTCAATGTGTTAAATGTTAAGCTCATCCAGAAACACACTCACCAACACACCCAGAATAATGTTTAACCAAATATCTGACATCCCACGACCCAGTCAAGTTGACACAAAAAGCTAGCCATTACATAACCCCTGTGTAGCAATCAACAATAGTTCAACACAGGAATAGAAGGAAGAATGTGGAGAGAGGCCAGATGCAGAGAAGGCATAGAGGTAAGGGTAGAGCAGAAATACTGAGAAAACCCCGCAGCAAACCAAACCACTTTCTCTTCACCATCACAGCCAAAAAAACCTAGAGGAATTTGGCATTAAAAATATTAAACATGTAATCAACATTACAAACAACTGTATATTTAGAGAAGCAAGAGCTTAGATGGAATGGATAGTTTTTTAGAAGTAGACTACTGTCCAAAGCTTGATTAAGAATAAATGGATAATATGAACAATTCTATATAAATTGAAGAATGGATTAACTGGCTGTCTCTAGCAAATGTTTAAGAAATAATACCAATTTTACAAAAAGTTTTCCAGAACACAGACAGCAAAGAAGGGTTCTTAACTTATTTTATGTGCATGGTTTTACCCTATTACTAAAGCCAATCAATAACATTATAAGAAAAGTTAGAAACAGAACCAATATTTATCATAGTTCAAATTTGGCAGACTCACGTGTTGTCTGGTTTAATTTGCTAATATTTTGTCAAAGATGGTTACAAAGTTATTCATTTTCATCAAAAGTTCATATCAATAATGTATAGATTTTTCTGCAAATGATGGTGGAACTACTGGTCATCATTACTAAAAAAATAAAATAAAAACTTCATTTCCTACTTTTACCATTTAGAATATTAACTCAAAAATGATAAATTTAAGTTCAAATAATTAAAAATTACTGTTCTTTGAAAAGATACAGATGAGGAGAAAAATATGTGCAAAATGTTTATCTGAAAAAGGACAACTTATTTAGAATGTACAAAAAACTCTCAAACACTATAATAAGTGAGTGGTCAACTCAAGAAAAAATGGATATAATATTTGACTGATACTTCAACAAAATGGATATGGATGGAAAATAAGTTCATGATAATAGACTCAATATTATTATTCACTAGGGAAATTCGAATTAAAACCATGATGTGATACGATTATGTACTTACTAGAAAGACTAAACACACTCACATGCACGCACACAAAAGACAAAACAAAGTAAAGCAAAAACATACAGAGATGATGAGGATGGAAATTATAGTGCTGACTATAATGCAAATTGGCACAGTTACTTGGAAAAACAGAGTCTGTTTCTTAAGTAAAATACATATGCCATATGAACCAACAATCCCACCCCTGAATATTTGTTTACCCAAGAGAAATGGATATTTATGTTCACACAAAAACTTTAATGTGAGTGTTTATTGTGGCTTTATTTATAATCAATGAGGAATTAACCTAAGTATTCTTCAGTGATGAATCAATAAGCAAAGCATAGTAAGCCAATACAATGTAATACTACACAGCAAATAAAAAGAAACAGCTTAATGATACATGCAATAACATGAAGCCATCAAAATGCACTGTGCTAAGTGAAAGTAAAGTTACCACCTTTATTGTTGCATGATTCAATTAATATAACATTTTCAAAAACGCAAACTACAGAGATTGAAATCATATCAATCGTTGTCAATTACTGGGAATGTTGGAAGATTTGACTATAAAGGCACATGAGAGAATTTATGGGGGGATGAAATTGTTTTATATATTAATGTTGTGGTGATTACATTATAGTACCTTCATACAACTATATGCTAAAATGGGTGAATGTTTATCTAATTTTTAAATTACACCTAGTAATCAGACTGATAAAAAAGAACAAAAATAACATTCTAATTGACTGCACCTATTAAACTAGTACTTTTGCAAGGAAATAAGGTAATAAAAACCTCAGAAGTACAATATTACAGCAACCATTTTCAGCTCCAGGTACCCTGAAATAACACCCCACTCATAAACATTTAATATGCTGATGATAAAAGTGGGAGAATGGGGCAAAAGCCTTTCATTGCTAATTCTATGTAACATCTATATTTATAGCCTCCATTTAATTTTTAAAATACTTTAGATAAAATATATTGTATTTATTGAACATATTTTGATGGATTAGAGTAAGTTGGTTAAATTGAAATAGACATTGCCCTTTAACAGATAAGTACTAAATTATGCACAAAATTTTCAAAATTAAGATTGATTTCTTGACCCAAAGAATATTTCAGTCCATTACAGTACAGAAATGCTATTAGATTGTAACAATTTATTTTATATGCACTGTAGTACTTGCATGTATAAGGAATTTGAGAATTTCCATAGACAATGACCTTCCCAATGATGTCAACACACAGTCAAAGGACTTCTCTTAGTTCATTTTGTGTTGCTGTAACAGAGTACCATGGACTGGATAATTTATAAACAAAAGTATTTTCTATAATTTCAGAATATTACAGGGGTACAAACACTTTGGTTACATATATTGCCTTTGTGCTGCCTGAGTCAGAGCTATAAGCCTGCCCATGCCTCAGACGGTGTGCACCACACCCATTAGTTATGAATTTACTCATCCCCTCCACCCCCCTCCACCTGCCCAACACCCGATGAATGTTACTTCCATATGTACACATAAGTATTGATCAATTCGTACCATTTTAATGGTAAGTACATGTGGTGCTTGTTTTTCATTTTCATGATACTTCATTTAGAAGAATGGGCTCCAGCTCCATCCAGGATAATACAAGACGTATTAGCTCACCATCTTTTTTTATGGCTGAGTAATAGTACACCATGGTATACATATACCACATTTTATTAATTCATTTATAGATTGATGGGCACTTGGGTTGTTTCCACATCTTTGCAATTGTGAATGGTGCTGCTATAAACATTCAAGTGCAGATGTCTTTATTTAGAATTTTTTTTTTTCCTTTGGGTAAATACCCAGTAGCAGGACTGCTGGATCAAATGGCAGTTCTACTTTTTGTTCTTTGAGGTATCTCCATATTACTTTTCATAGAGGTTGTACTTATTTGCAGTCTCACCAGTAGTTTTTAAAAAAAAAAAAAGTTTGTTTGGCTCATGGTTCTGGAGGATGGGAAGTGCAAGATTGAGTGGCCACATCTGGTGAGGGCCTTCTTGCTTTGTCTTCCCATGAAGGAAGGGAGTAGGAGATGCAACCATCAGGGTGAGAGACAGAGAGGCCAATCTGCTCTCTCAATAATGACATCAGTCTGTTCACAGAGGCAAAGTCCTCATGGCCTAATCACCTCTTAATTGTCCCAACTCTTAATGCTTTCACAATGGCAATTAAATGTTAACATGAGATTTGGAGGGAACATTAAACCATAGCGGGACTGTTAGAGATCAGGTTTCTGTAAATAAAACAATGGGATCAAAGTTGTAATAAGGTACTAAGTCCCAGTGATGGAACAAATATGTATTTCCCCATTTAATGTTCATCCCCAAGGCCACCCAAGCCCATCACCTCCCATACAAATCCATGCTTGTTGCCCTCTACCTCTTTCTGTCTCTATTTCATCATTAGTGAAATATACATACATATTAATTTGTTTGTATTAGGTTGAACCTTTCCTTCCTTCCAAATCTGTTCATTTATGGAAACATATTTTCTCCCCTAATTTCCCTGTTCAAATTTTGTTAGCTTCATATTTAACTGTTGTCATGTCATTCTAAGCAATGGAGCTAGGGATGAATCCTTTTAATATCTGGAGTCCTAGGTTTCCGAAAGGCTATATTACTCTGTAATATAAAGCTGAGTGGCATAAAAGATGTACAGTCACTCCTGTCTTCTCAGAAGTGATTTCAAATTGACTCTTTGATAATTCTTAAGATTATCCATAACATTCTGTAACGAATTACATTATTTTTTGCCAGCGTAGTTTCTCTGTCCCTCAACCAACTGTTCCCAACAGATAATAATATGAGATATAAAACTGATTTTGAGTAACTCTTCACTTGCTGACATACAGTAGATAATTTTGACAACTCTTTCTGATTTATTTGTAGTAGTCACTTAAGCAGTTGGAGATTTTCTTTTAGTGTAAAAATGTTTCTGACAGGGTAGTCATAACCCTGGCTGTGAAGTGCCAATTTTTTTTTAAAAAGGGGATAACTATTAAGAGACTTCACTCCCAATCACAGAAAAAAACAAGTTTTTTTTTTTATTTTTCATACAGGAGGATATTTGTATTCTCTTTCATGGTATTTTGGAACCACATTTACAAACAATGAGTGTAGCGGACCCAGAGTTGAGTGCACATCTTTACCATAATGTATTATGGTTTTAACCTACTTCACCTGTCACCAACATAATGAAATCCGGTGTTGATGAACATGCCTAACAAGAAAACAAAAATCCACTGAACAGAATCTAGCAAGCAACAATATGCTTAATCCTATAGCAGCACAATTTATCCACTACCTTTTTGACATTTGATTGGAGCTATTCACAGGAAGCACACTTCATTCCCTTTATCGAGACCTCCAGGTTTGGATTTATCCTCTCAGAGGATAATCCTTCCGTATGTTCAGTAATTCCACAGTTGAAGTATTTAGTCACTGATCTGTTGCAATAATATGATAGGAATGAAACGAGTACTCCTTAAAGGAATGGATTTTGCATTATAAATATGAAGTCATAGGACAAATACAGAAGGCATTCAGTAAAAATTTCAATATTTTAGAATTAAATATGTGTTTTAAATTGAAGATGCAGAAGGCATTTGGCATGTCTTTAGGCCAATTATGTATAGAAATAGAAGGATGCCAATATAATACATATTTCTGAGCAAACTCAGGTAAAGATTCAGATTTCACATTCTGGGAGAATCAAGGCAATTGAATCCCTCTAATTATACAGAAAATTCTTTCATAAAACTATTTTAGCCTAATAAAATCCACATTTTCTATTTTTCTTTGTGCTGCTGTCTTACTGTCAATTATTTTTCACTGCTGCTCATATGCCATTTTTTTTAAATTACAGCAATGTTGATAATTTAAAAACAAGCAAAAAGGTATATTTTTGGGGGGAGAAAGAGATATTCCATGGAACAATTTGCTGTATAGAGAGACACAACCTTAGGTATAAAGTGAAGGTATGTTCTAGAGAACAAAGGGAGGGTTTGGGTTTTTGCCCCATTTTTTAAATTTCAAAATATTAAGGGAGTACAAATGTTTTTGTTACATGGATACCTTGCATAATGCTTAAGTTGGAGCTTTTAGTTTGCCCATCACCATAATAGTGTTCATTGTACTTGATAGTCAAGTTTTTACACCTCATCCCTCTCTCCACTCCCCTTCCTTGGTTTCTGTGGGATAGATGGCAGTTCCTCTTTGTAGGTGTGGTATAATTTAGATGTTTATCTGCCTGTTCCTTGAATGTTCTTTATTGGGAGATTTTGTATTGCTTCTTCAATATTGCTATTCATTATTGGTTTGTTCAGGATTTCTATTTCTTCCTGATTCGGGCTTGGAAGGTTGTGTCTTATCAGGAATTTATCCACTTCCTCTGCTTTTCCTAGTTTGTTTGCACAGAGGTGTGTATGGTATTCATGGATGATGTTTTTTATTTCTGTGGTATCAGTTGTAATGGTCCCCTTTTCATTTCTGATTGAGGTAATTTGAGTCCTTCCTTTCTCTTCTATGGTTAATTTGGCTAGTGATCTATCAATTTTGTTTATCTTTTCAAAGAACCAACTTCTTGTTTCATTGATCCTTTGTATTCTTTTTTTGGGGGGGAGGTTTTCATTTCACTTATTTCTGCTCTGAGCTTTGTTATTTCTTTCCTTTGGCTGGCTTTAGGATTGGTTTGCTCTTCTTTTTCTACTTCCTCAAGTTTTGACTTTAGATTGTTAATTTATTTTCTTTCTTTTTTATGTAGGCATTTAAGGTTATAAATTTTCCCCTTAGTTCTGGACAGTTTTTGCCAAATCCCATTGATTTTGATGGCTCGTGTCCCCTTTGTAGTTCAATTTGAGGAATCTTTTGATTCTCTTCTTAATTTTATTGTTGACCTAATAATAGTTCAGCATCAGGCTGTTTAATTTTCTTGACTTTGTGTAGATTTTATTGTTTCCCTTGGAATTGTTTTCTAGTTTTATTCCATTGTGGTCTGAGAAGATACACAGTATGATTTTGATTTTTTAAATTTCCTGAAACTTGTTTTGTGGTCTAAGATACGATCACTATTGGGAAATGTCCCATGTGCTGATTAGAAGAATGTATACTCAGTAGTTTTTGGGTAGAATGTTCTGTAAATGTTTCTTAGGCCCATTTGTTCTAGAGTCCTATTTAAATCAAATGTTTCTTTATTCATTTTCTGCTTCAATGATCTGTCCAGTTCTGTCAGTGGGGTGCTGAAATTCCAGCAATTATTATTTCACTATTTATTTATTTTCTCTTAGATCTGGGAGAACTTGTTTCATGAAACTGGGAGCTCCTGTGTTAGGTTCACATATATTTATGACTGTTATGTGTCTGCTTGTTGAATTGCTCCCTTTACCATTATATATTGACCATCTTTTTCTTTTTTTACATTGTTGACTTTAAAGTCTATTTTATAATATGAAAAAGGTTTGCAACAGCTCACTTATGGCTTCTTTCCATTTATGTGTAATATATTTTTCAAACCTTTACCTTGGGACTGTGGAAGTCCTTGTGAATTAGATGTGTTTCTTGTATTATGGTTTTTTGCCAGTCTGTCTTTTGACTGTGGCATTATGACTGTTCACTTTCAGTGCTAGTATTGATATGTGGGATACTATTCTGTTCATCATGTTGGATGATACTTTTTTCTTTTGTTTTTCCTCTTTTCTATTGTTTTATAAGAGCTGTGACCTTTAACTTTCAGGTATTTTACAATGGTGGGTAAATATTCTGTTGTTCCACATATAAAGCACTTTGGAGTATTTTCTGTAAGGCAGGTCTAGTAGGGACAAATTCCCTTAGTGTTTGCTTGTCTGGAACAGTCTTTATTTTACCATCATTTATGAAACTTAGTTTTTTAGTATACAGAATTCTTGGTTGGCACTCGTTTTGTTTAAGAAGACTAAAAATGGGACCCCAATCCCTTCTGACTTGTAAGGTTTCTACTGAGATGTCTGATGTTACCCTGAAGTGTTTTCCTTTGTAGGCTAGTTTTTACTTTTATCTTGCAGCTTGTGGAGTTTTCTCCCTCATTTTGACTTTGGCCAGGTTGATGACTGTATGTGTTGGAGATGTCGTATTTGCTATATATCTTTCTAGTGTTTGATCACCATATTGTATCTGGATATCTGAATCTCTGGAGATACCAGGGAAGTTTTCCTCAATAATTCCCTCAAACAGGTTTTCCATGCTTTTTGCTTTTCCTTTTTCTCCCTCTGGGATACATATAATTCATATATTGGCTTGTTTTATATAGTCTCGTATTTCTCTGAGTGATTGTTCATTCATCTTTATTCTTTTTTCTGCATCTTTGACTACAGGGTTAGTTCAAAAGCTTTGTCTTTAAGCTCTGAGATTCTTCTGTTTGTTCTAGCCTATTTTTGGAACTCTCTACTGTATTTTGAAGTTTCCTGAATGACTCTTTCATTTCTTAAAGTTATGTTGTATTTTTTCTTATGTTGTCTAACTCTATAGTGACTTTTTCATTGATGTCCTGAATACTTTTGGCGGAGGGGGGCTTCTTTCTTTTTCAACTTTCACTTTAACCCCATTCATCTTGTTTGCCGTCTATATTCTGAATTCCATTTTCTGACATTTTGGCAATTTCCTTTGGGTTGGACTCCATCGCTGTAGATCTATTGTGATCTTTTGTGCATGTCAGACTACATTATTTTTCATGTTGCCAGAGTTCTTTTGCTGGTTTCTTCTAATATGAAACCTCTTCCTTAGCTTAGGGCAGATAGGTTTGTAACAAATCTTTTCTCCTTTGCTTTTCTCCTTTAGTGAGAAGGAGAGGACCCTAGATGGTGCTTTTGTGACCTATTCTGAAAAATTGACTCAACAGTAGAGGGGTGCATACACTGACAGCCTGTAATGCAGCTGTTCTATGTTGTCCTTTTCCCCTGTTATTGCCACAGTCCACGCTGGTGCTAGATGATCTCCCTGAAAAATGGTGGGTTCTTCCGCAGGCCGCTGTTATAGTCTCCGGTGGGCATCTGGGTGAGTCTCTCACCACAGAGGCTGACATTAAGGGAGATTGCTCTGCCTGGATCTCCCTGTCGCTATGGCAATGGCAGTTAGGTGAGATTATCTTGGCAGTGGTCATGGATGTCAGGGTGGTGGGTGTTTACTTTGCCTTGGTCCTGGTATAATGGTGGCTCATGGCTAGCAGATCCCTGGCATTATGGTGGACCATGGAGGGGAAGTTCCTCCCAGGAAGTGGGTGGGAACCTCAAGAGTGGAGCTGCAGGGACTGGCGACAGCACTAGAAGAGCAGGGGCAGATCTGTGGTCCTGGTGGTAGCCTGGGAGCCTCGGAAGTGAGACCGTGGGACAAGTGTATTCTTGATGTATCTAAACACATATTCTGAACACATAATATTTAAAGTGGTGTTATATCTTATTACACTTATATTATAAACTATCATAATTAATATGTATAACTTATTAAAGATTAATATGGTATGTTTCATCCCTAATTTCGTTCAAGTAATTAACTTGAGCTGACTCTCAATGACCTAACATTAACACATTAGTTACAAGTGTGCTGAAATTCCTACCTATAAGCTTTTTGAATGCTCCTTAGACACATACTATTCACATAATTTTCTAAATTATTCCAATTTCTTTTTGTGTTTATTTTGTTCCTTTTTTGCATGTCAAGGAATTCAGTTACTTGAAAGAAGATACTACTTTCTTCTCTTTATCATAAATTCCTTTTTTCTAATTAAAATTTTTTTCTAAATCATTGAATAAACTGCTTAATTCATTCATTAATAACTGCTCTAGTTGTCAAATGAGTAGTTTTCTTCTTTCTCTTTATTTCTCTTGGACATCTGACACTTTCCAAGACTCTGTGTTTGAAACAGTTTTCTGACTGTTGACCTCTAAATTCTCATACTTTTGTGATCTTCCCTTTCCACTTCTATGACTCTCCCCCCTCCCGTCCCTGTGTGCATGTTTGGGTTTTGACATTTCTTGTAGTTGGTTAAAACCTGGCATTCCCTGGTATGTATACACACACACACACACACACACACACACACACACACACACACATTCTTTCTTATAATGGTTAATAAAGCAGTTGAGCATATGTATGTTATTAATGATTGCTAATTTATTAAGTACATTCTGTAAACCAGGTACTATGCTTAATAATTACCATGAAATATTCATTTAATATTTTCCACAATTTTGTGATCTATGCTTGATGATCACCCCTATTTTACAGATGGAGAAACTAAGGCTTGCAGAGGTGACAATATCTGTGTTGGGATCCAGACTCAGGATATATTATGACATCCTTCTCTTTTCATCTTCCCAGGTGGTCTTATCTCTTTGAGAGATAACTATAGTAATATTATAATAATTCTCTATTTGTAGCCCAACCACATATTTGTAAGATTCTCAAGTGCATTTATCCCTATTATCAAAATTCCTACAGGTGATTTGAATGGCGTTGAGGCCTAAATATTTTCCCCCAAAATTCATGTGTTGAAGCCTTTATCCTCAATGTCACTGTATTTAGAGATTGGGCCTTTGAACAGGTAATTAAGCTTAAATGAGGTCTTAAGTGTGGGCCACTAACCAACAAGATTGATGTCCTAATAAAAAGTGGGGAAAAATCAAGGATACTTGTGCACAGAGGAAAGACTACATGAAGACACAGCAAGAAGGCAATCACCTGAAAGCCAAGGAGAGAGTCCTCATGAAAAATCAGCCTATCGGCACCTTGATTTTTGGACTTCTACCCTCCAGAACTGTGAGAAAAATAAGTTGTTTAAGCACCTAGTGTATGGTATTTTGTTGTGGCATTCCTGGTAATTAATACTAATGGCATCGATTATCTTATGCGTCCAAGATATACCATGGAAATTACCACATTAATTCTTCAGTGGCACCTTTGATGTCTCTGTACTTTACAGAAAGTTTGTAAGGGGAAAATCTTCATAGTCCTCAGAATTTCTGAATCCTGAAAACCTTTCCTGGGGACAGACACAGAAAAGGACCTGAGCTGTGGACTGAGCTGGTGATTTGGCAGCATAGTATTTACTGCTGGTGGTGCTGCTATTGGTCTTGTTCTCAGCTCTGGTACTCTGTCCCTGTCACCCTGGTCTCTTTTGGTTTGATTGTTTGAGCACTGAAATCTTATACCTGACTCTACTCTATTGGCCAAGTCTACAAAAGGTCTGTCCCTCTAGCACTTATAAAGACGTCTCTTGATAGAACTTTGGATATTTTTACCTCACAAGATTCCCTGCACTTTAACTTTAGAATTATTCTTTCCCTTCTTTGGATCTTCACAATTAAGTTCAAACGCAAGAAGAGTATGATGGACAAGTATTAGGAAGGAAGAAAAACTTGTGCAAAACCCAAGATAATTTTGAAACTAAGTTATTTTTAGATGGTTTCAAATATGTGGATTAAACTGCTCACAATTCAGTTGTTGAATAATGATTTATACGAATACAATTGACATAATGTGCCAGAAGGGCAGTACACTAGGAAATAGAAAACAGTCAACCTACATGGAGCATTTGCATCATGCCAGAAAATATGCTAACTACTTTACAGATAATACATTTGATCTGTACCACAATTTTATGGGCTCTATAATTAGTATGCCTATTTTATGGATGAGGAAATTCATATAATAAGGTACCCACAAGATCATAAGGCAAGATATTATGCTTTGATCCTCAAAGCTGTGCTAACTTTGCAAGATAAAAATAAACATTTCCCCCAATGTCTTCTCAGTAAGTTGTACTCTAGTCTTTGTACCAATATGAGAACAAGTAAAGAAACTTCTGGAAATCAAGAGACCTGGAAATTTTGTCCAATTTTTATTACTTACTAGATTCCAGACATATTTTGTCTTAGGTAAATAGTGTAACTTCTAAAATTTTTGTTTCTTTTGTAATTAAACAGTCCAGTTCAGATCAAAGCTTGTATGTTAAATTTATAGAATGTGGAAGGAATAGGAAGAGTACTGGGTACCCATAATATAAGAAAAAAAAAAAGGTTCCATTTATAGGGAGATCAGAGTATAAGATTTGGGCCTCATTTTGTGTGAGTTCCTTTAACCATTGTTATATTTTCATTGCAAAAGTAAATAAAAGTAAATGATAACAAAATTGCTAATGTACAAATAGCTTCAGTGAAGACTTCCAAACTGCTTTAGTAGGATAAATGTGGGCTTTGAACACTATAATTATTGCTATTAATCCAGGAAAGTACAAAAACCCAGAATGTTCAAATGAATTCAGAACAAATTTCAAATTCTAGGGACTTAAGTTTGTATTCATTATAGACCATAAACAGGATAAAAATGGTCTTGGGTATCATCTTTCTTTCAAGAACCTCAACATGTGTAACGTTAAAAATTGCATTGCCCTTACAAAGCTTTGAAAATGACAAAATGAAGAATTACATCATCACAGTATGTATTTCACCTTCAGGTGAATGTTTACCATAATCTCCTCTTATTTTTGCACACTACTGATTTATGCAACTTCTTTTGTATTTACAATGTTCCAGATACTAAATTTATATGAGATGTTTTCAAAATTTCAAAATAATGTGACATATTTTGTTAAAACAGATGTGAAAGCTGAAAAATTCAGTCATCCTATTAAACCTTACATTCACTTGACTAATCAGAATGGCTACTCAGATCTCTCTATTTTTGTTTCCTTGATTTATATTCTTTTTTGTTGTTGTTGTTGTTGCCTTGATTTAGATTCTTTCATAGTTACACACCTAGTTTTTAGTCCCAGAAGTCTAAACTCCTTTGTCTTGTGCTCACAGACCTCCACAGTCTGTTTCCATTCATTTAACTCATCTAATATCTTATTTACTCCAAACATAATTCTTCTACTTTAGCTATACTCATAGTTAATATACTTTGGTTTACATTTTTTAGGAATGGTTTTATCATTGCTCTCCAATTATTTGTTCCTTCAATAATAATTCATTTATTTATTCTATAAATATCTATTGAGCGTTAACTTTGACCCAGGTTACATTTCTTCACTCATGAAACTTACATTTTAGTAGGTAAATATTGAATTGAACTTTTAATTTTTGTTGGCTTGAGATAGACATGTAAAACAAAAACAGAGAGATATAAAATTAGAACAGAACTTATAATGTTGTTGCTATAGTGTGTAGAAGACACAGACATGCTTGTAATGTTAAAAAGATAACATAATAGATTTTCAGATAGGTAGAAGGGATGAAGGATGCTGAGTAAGGAACACACAGAGAATGTTGAAATGATCAAGGCAGTCTTTGTGATGGAAATAGCATGTGAGGTAAAATTTAAGAGATTATTAAAGAGATAGGCAGGTGAAGCGTATTGGTGGGCTAATCTCAAGACTTTAATTAAGATTCTAAACTTTAGATAACTGAGTATATTATTCTGCTATTCATGGAAACAGTAAACAAAAGAGAAGGAGGTTGTTTAGAAGTGAAGATGCTATTTTTAGTTTTGAACATATGGAACTCTATGTCACTACCATCATCTGATTGGTAACTAGATGCATGACTGGTGAGGCTGTTTCATCCCCTAAAACTTCATTGCTTATCCAAAATAAGCATAACAACAGAACATATTTCATAGGGTTGTTGCAAAAATTGAAAGAGAAAATGTATGTAAAACACTTAGCACAGTACCTGTAATACATTCATTATCTACAAGGTTTTACTCCATTGAGCAAGATCATCAAAAATGCCCTCAAATGACTGCTCTACTACAATCCAGCCTCATTCAGAGTGGTCCAATATGGCCAAAATAGCAAGCCCTGTTACCAATCATGGTGACAGAACCCAGTGGAGCTTGTTTGGCAAGCAGTGATCACCAAAATAAAAACTACCAACATCATAATTGGAATTAAATTAAAAAAATCAAAATCATATCATGCACCTTCTCAGGCCACAGCAGAAAAAAACTAGAAATCAATTACAATAGAAACACTCAAAGGTACACAAAGTCATGGAAATTAAACAACCTGCTGCCTAATAATTACTGAGTCAAGAATGAAATTAAGATGGGAATGAAATTAAGATTGAAATTAAAAAATTATTTGACCTGAACAACAAAGGGGACACAACTATCAAAATCTTTGAGACACAGCAAAAGCATTCCTCAGGGGAAAATTTATTATAGAGTTTTGATCCATCAGCATACCAAATCCTCTAACTATATTAATCCATCAATTTTATTTTTTATTTTTTTATTTCACAATATTACCAGGGTACAATCATTTAGGATACATATATTGCCTTTGCCTCACCCAGGTCAGAGATGCAAGTGTGTCAATCTCCCAGACAGTGTGCACTACACCCAGTAAGTGGGAATATACTCATTCCCTATCCCCTTCATCCCTTCCCACATGCCTGACACCCAATGAATGTTACTACCCTATGTGCACATAAATGCTGATCAGTTAAAACCAATTTGCTGGTGAGTACATGTGGTGTTTGTTTTTCCATTCTTGTGATACTTCAATTAGTAGAATGGGTTCAAGCTCCATCCAGGATAATATGAGAGGTGCTAGATCACCATTGTTTTTTGTGGCTGAGTAGAACTACAGGGTACACGTACACCACTTTTTATTAATCCACTCATGGATTGATGGGCACTTGAGTTGTTTCCACATCTTCACAATTGTGAATCGTGCTGCTATAAATATTAAAGTGCAGACATCTTTTTTATAGAATGTCTTTTTTTCATCTGGGTAGATGCCCAGTAATGGGAGTGCTGGATCAAATGGTAGTTGTACTTTTAGGTCTTTGAGCTATCTCCATACCATTTTCTGTAGAGCTTGTACTAGTTTTCAGTCCGACCAGCAGTGTATGAGTGTACTTATCTTTCCACATCCACATCAACAATTTTTGTTTTGGTAATTTTCTGATGAAAGCCATTCTCACTGTAGTTAAGTGATATTTCATTGTGGTTTTTATTTGCAGTTCCCTGAGGATTAGAAATATTGAGCATTTTTTTATATTTCTGTTGGCCATTTCTTTTGAAAAGTTTCATTCATGTCCTTTGCTCACTTTTTAATTGCTTTTTTCTTGCTGATTTTCCTGAGTTCTATATAAATTCTACCTATCAGCCCTTTATCAGATGTGTAGCTTGTGAATATTTTCTCCCATTCTGTAAGTTGTGTGCTTGTTCTCGTGATAGTTTCCTTGTCTGTGAAGAAGCTTTTTAATTTGAGCAGGCCCCATTTATTTATATTTGTTGATACTGTGATTGCCTTTTGGGTCTTCTTCCTAAATTATTTCCATAGACCTATGTCTGTAAGTGTTTTTCCAACATTTTATTCTACAATTCTTATAGTTCCATGCCTTAGGTTTAAGTCTGTTGTCCATAATGAGATGATTTTTGTGAGAGGTGCTGATCCTGTTTTCGTCTTCTAGATGTGACCATCCAATATTCCCAGGACCAGTTATTGAATAGGGATTTTTTTTTCCCAGTATATGTTTTTGTCTGCTTTGTCAAAGATCAGATGGCTCTATGATGATGGTTTTATATCTGGGTTCTCAGTTCTGTTTCATTGATCTATATTTCTGTTCTTATGACAGTACCATGGTGTTTTGATTACTATAGCCTTGCAGTGTAGCTTGTACTCTGGTAAGGTGAGGCCTCCCAATTTGTTCTTTTTGCTTCAGGTTGCTTTGCCTCTATGAAGTCTTCTCTGTTTCCATATGAAGTGTAGAATTATTTTTTCTAGATATGCAAAAAACAATGTTAGTATTTTAATAGCATGCGTTTTAATTACATTTTAGTATGTATCTATATCAGTGTAGTAAAGGTCAGAAAATCTTAAAAATATATTCTGTGTGCATTGTTTTAACAATTTCAGATGACATTAAAGATCACTGCTATTATAGCCTTTGTAGATAAAATTAAAAAAAAAACTTTCTTAAAATTATGTAATCATGGGAAGTCTTTCAATTTTATTTTTTATGATTCCTCTTTTATCACAAATTATCTTTTTTTCTCCTTCTTGTAAACCATACTGAGGATAACTCTTTTTCATTGCTTGAATATCCTTTATCCATTTGAAGGAAATAAAATTAACATAATTTTCAGCAATTCTATTGGGCAAGTTTACTAGGTTTTATTTTTATGTATTCAAATCTTTATTAACCAATTTGTCTTTTGCCTTTGTGCACACACTAATATAGCTATTGCCAGTGTAATCATTCTTGTTTTTCATTTCATTTTTTAAAATACTGTATCCTAGTTTTTTCTCAACAAACAACAGTCTCTTCACTTTTACCTGGGCTGTTCTGATATTATTTTTATTTACCTTTTTTCACTTTGTTCATAAAATCTACTCATAAACTCATATTACAGTGATATTTTTAAATATTTGGCATTCATACCTTAATATATTTTCTTTTGCACATGATAATCTCATCTGTTGTTTCCCTATCCTTGCAGCCTAAGTAAACAGCAGATACTCAACAGATACTCAAACAGATAGTCAAAAACTTGCTACAGTTCTACCCAAGATGATGGATACTTACTTTATCTATAAATCCTTTTATAAATTTTCTTATCTTTTGAAAATAGACTATTAAAATTAAAAATCAAACATCAACTATTGCATTTAACTACTTAATAACATTTTCCCTGAACATAAAAACTAATGCATAATTACAAATACCATCTCTCACTAATATCAATTTTTTAGAGTTATTTATTTAAAGTAAACTTATTGAATAAAAAAATTTCTAAGAAATGTGTACATCACAAACCATTCATCACAATAATTGTTGAACTATTTTATTATTTACATATATAATAATAGCAGCTAACATTTGAATAATGATTATGAGGGAAATATAACTGAAGTATGTGTCATTTAACATGTAAGTTAGTTTGGTTACTCTGGATTGTGTATGAAGACTTCCTCTGCCATTCAAAAAGTATTCTAGAAATTTTATGGATTGCAAAAGATTGTGAATTTTGCAGAGATAAGAGGAATATTTTTAAGATTTCCAATAAGCCACACCTCTTAGTTGAAACTCCCAAAGAATATTACAGTATTTAGTTCCTTAGTTAGCCTCCCTATTATAAATGTAAATAAAAATTATTTTATTAATTAAAAAAGTAAAAGAAAATTTTCTATATCATTTTCTTGGAGATGAGACGGCACATCTGAGTCCTTATTCTAACTTTTAGAATAGAAATGTCTTTCTAGTGATTAATCCCATTCTCAAGTTTTTACAGTGGTGGTATCTAGAAGGTTATTGGCCAAAAAGACTGTCTCTATATATTTCCAGAATTATCCAGAGGTCTCTCATGAAGTGTGCAAGGGACTGTCGTGAGGTCCTTGTTTACCTCTGAAGACAAGTCAGTGTTCTTTCTTCTACTTTGTTATAAAAAATGTGTAAGAGTTTGTCCTAACTTTGTAGTCATGTTTGTGCTAATTTACATACATGGAACTCTGTTAATGCTTACTTGATAACACATTGTGTTTTCTGTCTCTTCTATATACTATGGTAAATCTGTTGTTGACAGAGTGATCTTATTTCCTCAACACTTCCTCTCTGTTATGACACCTTGCCCATTGCTATCAACTTCTAATTTTAAAATACAAACTAAATTACCTGTAGGGTCACAAAAGGATATTATTTGAAAAAAAATGGGAAGCCATACTCTTTAATAGTATTTAGTGATAATGATAATGATTCTATGTTAATCCACATAGTTGACATGTTCTCAATGACTAACATGTTTTATGTTTTTTATTAGGTTTGGTTTTTGAAATTACAGGTGTTAAAAGATTAGATGTAAAAATAAACACTGGTGAGTCTAAAGATGTATCATTGGATTGTTAATTTGTGATCTTTCTGTCTTTTTAATGTAGGTATTTAAGGCTATGAATTTTCCTGTTGGGATGCTTTTGTTGAATCCCATAGATTTTGGTACTTTGTGTCCCCTTGGTCATTCAATTCAAGGAATCTTTTGATTTCCATGTTAAATTTCATTACTGACCCAATAATTGCTCAGTAATGGGTTGTTTAATTTTCATGACTTTTTATAGAATTAAGTGTTTCTTTTTGAGTTAATTGATTTCTAGTTTTATTCCACTGTGGTCTGAGAAGATATATTGTATGAATTTCTATTTCTTTTTTATTTGTTGAGACATGTTTTGTGGCCTAAGATATGATCAGTTTTGGCAAATGTGCCATGTGCTGATGAGAAGAATGTATATTTAGTAGTTTTGGGGTAAAATGTTCTGTAAATGTCTGTTAGCTTTATTTGTTCTAGAGTTCTATTTCAGTTCAATCTGTTTAAATTTATTTTCCATTTGGATGATCTGTCCAGTTCTTCCAGTGGGGATTTGAACTACCTGGCAATTATGATGATTCTGTTAATATCTTTGTCTAGGTCTAATAAGATTTGCTTTATGAATCTGGGCACTCCTGGGTAAGGTGCATAAATATTTAGGATTATTATGTCTTCATGTTGAATTGCTCCCTTTACCATTATATAATGACCATCTTTGTCTTTCTTTAGTATTGTTTATTTAAAATCAATTTTATCTGAGCATTGCTACGCCTGCTTTCTTTTGATTTCCATGTGCATGGAATATTTTTTCCATCCCTTCAGCTTGAGTCTATATGAGTCCTTGTGGGTTACATGCATTTCCTGGAGAGAGCACATACTTGGGTTGTATTTTTTCATCCATTAGTCATTCTGTGTCTCTAGTATGGGGCATTTAGACTGTTCACATTGATTGATGGAATTGATACGTGCAATGCTGTTTTGTTCATTCTGGTAGAAAGTACCTTATTACTTTGTTTTACCTCTCATGTTATTGTTTTATATGAGCTTGAGTTTTAGCTTTTGGGGTGGCTTTACTCTGGTGGGTGTCTATCATGATGATCCATGTAAAATGCATTTTTCATTATTTCCTATAGGGCAGATCTTGTCTTGATAAACTCCCTCAGTGTTTGCTTGTCTGAAAAAGTCTTTATTTCCCCTTCATATATGAAACTTTTTTTTGAAAAGTACAAAATTCTAGCCTAGCAGTTGTTCTGTTTAAGAAGACTGGGCTCCTATCCTTTCTGTCTTGTAAGATCTCAGTTGAGAAGTCTGCAGTTAGCCTGATGGATTTTCCTTTGAAAGTTACTTGATGTTTTTGCCTCGTGGGTAGCAATTTATTAGTTACATTTCATGTGACAAAGTAAAGTAAGACATATCTTGAAGCTTAGCATAAATTTTGAATTACTCTATGTACATATATATCAGAGGCTTAATTATAGAAAACAGAATTTGAAATATTAGTTTAAATTTGATGTGTTTCTCTTTTTCTTTCTATTACATTCTAATAAACGAACTTTCAAAAGTGGCTCCCAAAACTCCTGAAGAGGAAAACAACTTATATTAATAAACTATCACTTCTGAAGAAGGAAATGATCAACTAAAATAAATTACTCATTAATTATTGCACCAACTGAAATTAAGGAATTATGAAATGGAGTCATTTATGAAAAGTAAACAGATATTCTGTATCTTGTTAAACATCTGCCAATATTAAGCAGGCAGAGCTAATAAACATTAGTGCCTGGATATTGTTTGCTTCCCTGAAAAGACTTTGTTAGCTGTCAATTAAATCATATACTATGTAATTAAGATGACATATAATTTTCAATATCAGAGACATAAACTCAATTGAAGTGTCACGGGGAAGCACGAAACATTTTTAGAGATTTTACATCCACATGTCAACAGAAAACAAAGCTTCCTAAATCTATGTTGCCTGTAAAGATAAAATAAAACTCTGGAGCATTTTACTTTGTAGTATGTTTCTGAGTTTGCTCATTGATTGGAAAGTGAGATATAAAGGTATACTTGATTGAAAACCAATCCAGCATAAAAATATGAAGTAAAATATTTTTCTTCAGGGAACTTCTGCAGAAAACATAGGAGAATTTAGGGCAGCAGATGAACTTTATGTGAAGTGTGAAAAATGTAGGTGAATTTTAGATGGATAAATTTAATCTCCTTCAGAGAAGATTCTTGTTAAGGTATATGATTCAGACTATGCTTGAGTGAACTTTGGTCAAATAGACTGAACCTGTGGTTTTTCAAGTTTGGAAACTGATAATCTAAAACTGAAACTAAAGTTATGGGCTCTATTATTCTGTGGCAAGTAAAAATTCTATTTCCTGTTTGGATCATCCATCTATTAGCAATACATGCTTTCTGCATTCATCTACTAGTTATCCATACTAGTAAGTTTCTGTTAATTTATCTTGATTTTAAAATACAACTCTTGGAAGAAAAATCTCTATCTAGAGTATATGGAGAGAAGAGAAATTTCAACTGCTCCAATATCTCTCCTCTTTTAAAATTATCTGTTCTCATGCACAGAAAGATTTAAATCTTAATATTTAGACACCAAGACAATGATAAGCTCAAGTACCATAGAGCATCATCGTTAAAATTTCTGCCCTTGCGTGTCTCCTTTTCTTCTGAATCTCTTCATTGTATAGTCAACCTGCATTTGTAAAATGTACAGTGGCAATTTAAAAACATTGAGTTTAAGGCATTATTCTAAATTCTTCAGATGTACCAATCCATTTAAATTTCACAATTTATAGTATAGCTGCTTATATTTTCCATTTTTTGGATGAAGAAAACAATACACACAGTGTATCTAGATATCTCAGGGTCACAATTCCAATAATGGAGAGGTGGGATTCAAAATAGGCAGTCTAGATCCTGAGAGCATGCTTTTATGCAGTATGCTACAGTGCTTCTTTGGGGACAGGTAAACCTAAAGATTGACATAGATATAGATTTAAACAAATATGGACAGTTATGTTATTTATAGATGTAAAATTAGCTAATAGAAATAGCTAACAGAAATAGATACATTGCTGCTTACAATATATTCTTGAGAAAAAAGCAGGAGGAGCCAAAGGAAAAGGGAGAATTTAAGGAACTATTTTCACACAATTCATGATAACTTTGTATTAGTGATACAATAGGGAATTTCACCACATCGTCTCTGATGGTCACACAACTACCTTCACATTACTGGCTTGGCGTTGCTATCTTGGAATGGAACATTTGATATACTGAGAAAATAAAATTTGAGTTATTTTTTTTTTTAATTTCTAAGTTATAAATGGGAATGTACTTTCCTTATCACATTCTTAATCTCACTCTTTCCTCCTTCATTTTCTCTGTAATGAAGGGTACGTTTTCTAACCAAGAAATGAAAGCAAGAGCTATCTCTAAGCCTCTACCTTCCTTTCAGTTCGTGCTACCTCTGACTTGTTATACAGTCTCAACGACACCAGGGCCCTGGGGTTTTATTAAACATAAATACATTATTTTTACTACCACACTTGCATACAGTGCATATGAAAGACCTAAACCATTTTAATGTTTAATAATACCAAGAAGATGATTATTTCTACTTTAGGTTTGATTCATTCCTAAAATAAGCTATGCTAGTGATAATTATGAACAATGTACCAGTTAAATTTTGAGTGGAATATATGACATTTTGGAAATGTATCCTCACAATCTGATGAATTTGATTCAAATATAAAAAGGAAGGAGACTTTATAGAAGGCCATGTGGAAGTGGTTAAATTTGAAAATATAAATTGTTATATCCAAAGGAATACAAAGTGAATAATACCTTTTATAACTGAGGTGGATAATTCATAATTTTCTGGTGAAGTCATTAATAAATAAATACATGTCATTCATGTCTTACCAATTCTTAGGTACAATTTTCATATAATTTTTTTAATGAAAAATTTTTTTTCTGCTAATTACTTTATTTGCAATTTTCTCACTGCCCTCAAAGAAGCTTGTCTCAAGTAACTTAAAAATCCTTTCTTTGCAAAGCAAAATGACAGGATTGGAAAGGAAGGGTCAGGGAGAAACTGACCAAGTAATCAGTGTAGACAGAGATTTGATAGGAGAGTGCTGTCTTTGAAGTTTATATGTGAGTTAATTCTTTGAGATAAATAGGAAGGGATGCCGATTTCTATTTTAAGTCTTATATCAGGTGAAATTAGTGGCTTCCCGAGAAGAGAGCCAACGTATGTTTATTGGGGTCTCTCCTAAGATTTTGAATTCATGAGCAGAAGAAGTTGCAACATGTATTAAATCATTTTACTATAAACTAATTTAGCTAAGAACAATTTTTGCATGATTGTAAGCAAGGCCTGGTGCAAAGGAGTGCAGAAAATCTTTTAGAGAAAGCATTTGTTTTTGGTCTTTAGATTTTTCCATCAAAGCCAAAGCAAATTATACCAAGATAGTATCAGAATCTTTGGGGGAAAAATTGTTTACACGTGACTGTTTCAGCATAAAAGCTAAGAATAGACAATATTAATTTACTTAATGAAAAGGCAACCAAGGGAGGGGGGGCCTAGATTTAGCTCAAACCTAACTGGACTGATCAAAGCTTTTAGCATGTTTCATTTTCCCACAACACAGGTTTTCTGAATAAGCAACACAGGTTTTGTAAGAGTGAATATTAGTCATAATTAGTACTTGTTTTTGAGGGCACATGTGATAATTAACTAGAGATATTTCATAGTTGAATGCTATGCTGAAGAGGAAAAGAATTCAAATTGTGAGAATATATTTAAGTGATTCAGAGACGGTAGAACTCAGAGGCAGAAATATGATGATGATTAATAGAGAGCATCCTAAGATTCTTACAGCATTAAACCATTTCAGAGTCATTAATGTTGTTTCTGCCCCAAGCCATTAAATCACCTATTTTCCAAAGAACTTAGTTCTTTTTATTGAAGAAGAATGATATTGGAATTTAAAGTCCTGATAGCAGGAGCACACGTAGTATTGTTCTTGCTCAAGTACAATCAAGCAGGGTTGTTCAGGATTTGTGAACAAGAAAGCAAGAGATTTCTCTTTTTTTGCATCTAACTTGAGTTTATTAATCTGTCTTCACATATAATAAACTATATTTTTTGCCATTAAATTTAACATACTGTTTTGTCTCAATGAACTTGCAGCTGAAATCCACCCAAAATTGGTGATAGAGGAGTTTTCACAACTGAGTGCCCCAAGTCATCCTGAGAATAGTCTGATTGGGATTCCAAGCAATAAATACCAGGGTGATCAGTGTAAAGTATTTGTTAGGGCAACTTACAGAGGGTTGCAGCAATCTTCACCATGGATAGCGAGGAAAAAGGGGTATTCTACCAAGGTTTTCTTGCAGCAAGGGATGGTGCTATGGAGTTTTTATGAGGATTTAAGAAATAACAAAAGAGACACCTACATCCAAATGTTTTTCACAGCACAATTGCAAAGATATGGACTCAACCTAAGTGCCCATCAACTGAGGAGTGGATAAAGAAAATGTGGTGTATAGATACTCAGCCATAAAAAGGAATAAAATAATGTTTTTTTTCCCAGCAACTTGTACGGAACTGGAGACCATTATCTTAAGTGAAGTATTTTAGGAATAGAAAACAAACACCACGTGCTCTCGGTTATAAATGGGAACTAAATAAATGGGACCATAATATATGGTCATAAAGATTTGTAATGGATATTGAAAACTAAGAAGAGAGGAGGAGGGTATGGGATAAATATTTGCCTATCAAGTAGAATACACTATTCTGGTGACGAGTACACTAAAAGCTCTGACGTCAGCATTATAAAATTCATCCACATAACAAAAACACTTGTACCTCCTAGATCTATTGAAATGATAAAAAAAGAAATTTGAATCAAGGCTGGGGTTAGTTTCTTTCAGTGTTTTGGGCAACAGCCTATACACCTTCATCAGTGCCTGAGAATGTTCAAGACCCCAGTTTGGGTTTACTTTGCTGGGAAAAACCTGCAGCTGGCTGGGTTGCAGAATGGTTAAGGCCTCTGTGGTTTTCAGTCAGGATACAGAACGAAAGTGAAGAGGAGACTAGGCAACCCTGCACATACCATGCTATTTATGTGTTACGTGTCAAAAACATGACTCCAGATTTATATATTTCCCCTGTCTGTTGTCCTCCAATTAAGAAATTTACTTTACATTGTCCAGTATCTTCTTATAACTTAATAGAAAAAAGACAAAAATATTTAAAATGAAAGAGGTGTGAACAGCCATTTTATCACAGAATTATATGGATAACAAATAAGAACATTAACAGATGTTCAACATTATTAACCATTAGGAAAGTTAAACTAAAACCAAAATGAGATACTACTACTCACCAATGAGAAGGTCAAACATTAAAACAAACTCAGTGTACATAGTATTGACAAGAAGGTGAAAAAATTGGAAATTTTATGTATAAATGATTTGAAACATAATTTGATGGTGTCTTTAAAAAGTTGAAGATACACCTAACATAAAGCAAAAAATATGCATTAAAATTATGTACAAAATAACCACGTTTAAGAATGTATTCCAGAAAAAAAAGAGGATGTATTCCAATATCAAATGGCAAATTTCAACAATGCTAAAACTGCCATTACTTTTGCACCAACCTAATATTTATTTGAATCTTTTCTTTTTTCTTAGTTTATCTAGCTTAAGGTTTGTCAAACCTGTTGACTTTTGTGAAGACCTAACTTGTGATTTTGTTGTTTTTCTCTATTTTTTAATTATTTATTTTATTTCTTCTCTGATCTACATTATTTCCTTCCTTCTGCTAGCTTTGGATTTAGTGTGTTAATTTATAAAGTTAGATTTTTAATTTTCAGATCATTCTTTCTTTTTAATGTCATGAATTTATAGTCACGTATTTCCCCCTTTGCACTGCTTTCACAGTGTTCCATGTTTATGTTGTACTTTCATGTTCTTTTATCTCTAAGTATTTTCTATTTTACCTTGTGATTACTTCTTTGATCCATTGGTAATAGTATGTTGCTTAATTTCTACAAATCTGTGACATTTTTAGCTGTATTGAACATTTATTAATATACAATTTTTTTGTCTTTAAAAATTTTTTTGATATAAAATCAATTTGTACTAGCATAGCCATTTCTATTCTGTTTGGGTTATTATTTGCATGGAATATTTATTTTTTATTTTTTTACTTTCAACATCTTTGTGTCTCTGGATCTAAAATGAGTCTCTTGTAGATAGCATATAATTGGATAATATACTTTATTCATTCTGTCAATTTCTATTTTTTGATAAGGGAGTTTAACCCATTTACATTTAAATTAAATACTGGTAAGGAGGAACTTCTTGAATTTGCTATTAGTTTTCTATATGCCTTATATGTTTATTGTCCCTCATTTTCTACATTATTGTCTTCATTTCTGTTTAGTTGATTTTTTGCAGTGAAACTTAAATTTTTTCTCATTTACTTTTGTGCATATTCTTTAGCTATTTTCTTTGTAGTTACCATGAGGATTACCTTTAACACCCTAAAGTTTTAACATTCTAATTTGAATTTATTACAGTTTAACTTCAATAACATACAAAAGCTCTGTTCCTTCTCAGCTCTGTATGCATCCCTTTGAGGTGTTGATGTCAGAAAATTGTGTCTTTATATAAAAATTTAAAATAGTTATTTACATTATTATTTATTAATAGTTAAAACTTAAAATGATAATTTTAATGCATTAGTGTTTTATATTTTGTGTAAAAAAATTATTGTACATTACTTATTTCATAATTATGAATTCATTATTGTATCAATAAGTGTTTTACAACTTTAAACTCTGTCCAAAAGCTTAAAATACACTTTTTATGCATTATTGTCTTAAATTATGTATAAAACAAAAAGTTGAGTCATAATCCAATGTTACAATAATATTTTTTAAACTAATAATTATTTTTAAAAATATAATAGTCTATTAAATCATGTAGAAAACAAAAAATGGAGTCACATACCATTGTTACAACAATACTAGCTTCTATAACTGCCCATGTATTTACCTTTATTGTGATCTCCATTTCTTCACATTGCTTTGATTTATTCTTTACTTTTCTTTCATTTCAGTCTCCAGGACTCTCCTTATCATTTTTTGCAGAATATTTCTATTGGTAATGTACTAGCTCAGCTTTTGTTTTTCTGTATATGTCTTAATTTAGCACTCACTTTGGAAGTACAGTTTTCGAAGACATGGGATTCTCAGTTCACATTTTTTTTTTTTCTTTAGCCCTTTGAATATATCAGCCCAATATCTTCTGGCTTCCAACATTTCTGATGAAAATTCTGCTTATAATCTTAATTAAGATCCCTTGGATGTGAATTCAAATTTATCTGTCTTTGTCTTTTGAAAGTTTGATTATAATACGTCTTCTTGTAAGTCCCCTCAAGTTCATCCTAATTTGTGTTGAGCTTCTTGTATATTCATATTCATGTATTTCATCAAATTTGGGAAGTTTTCAACTATTATTTTTTTCTTTAAATATTCTGTGTCTTCTCTTTCTTTTCTCTTTCTAATACTCCCACAGTGCATACGTTGGTCCATTTGATGTTGTCCCACAAAGTTCCCCTATGCTTTTTACTTTTTGATAAATCTTTTTTTCTCTTTGTTCTTCAGATTTGATAATTTCCTTTGTCCTATCTTCAAGTTTGCTCATTCTTTCTTCTGCTTGCTCAAATCTGCCTTTGAGTTGTTTTAGTAAATTTTTATTTCAGTTATTATACTTTTTAGCTTCAGAGTTTCTTTTTCTATTTGTTTTTAGGTTTCCTATCTCTTTATTGATACTTTCATTTTGTCCATACATACATAATTTTTCTTACTTTCTCTATGTCTTCTTTTGGTGCTTTGGGCATATTTTATGACATTTGTTTTAAAGTCTACCTCAGGGTTTGGACTTACTTATTTTATTATTACTTGATTGCTGTAGTCTTTCGACCAAGGATCCGCCTGTGGCATAAACTTAAGGGCTTCTCTAGTCTTTCCTAAGTCTGTGCCTTTTCCTGAGCACATGCAGTGACATGTTAATTTCTCTTTATATGTGGTTGCCTTTGAATGTCCTAGTCCTCAATGGTTGGCTCCCAAAAGGGAAACAAGAGAAAAATGAAAAGGGGAAAAGGTCCTGGCCTTCTAAATGCCTTAGAAGTCACTTTTTCCAGAGAAAGACGGGATTAAAACAATTAGCAGATTGTAACAACAATGACTGCCACCTCTTTGTCAGCACATTTGAGGCCAGAAGCAGCAGTCAGTGATCAGAGCACTGATTCCTTATATTTGGAGGACAGTACCCTTTTTGCCCATCTTGGCTCTCACAAGCCGTGTAGAAGCTGCTCCAGGAATATGTGCCTGACATGGACGTGAGGAATGAGAGGTAGAAATAGGTGACTGTTGCTGTGGCAATTGCTGAAATTGAAATTAACTGCAATTTACCATTCAAACTTTTCAATGAACTTTACAAGCCTTCAGAAGACTCGAGTTCCAAAATAGCTACAGCAAACGGATTCTGCTAAGGCAATTGTTGTCTAGGTGGAAAGATAGCTTCCTATTATTTTGTACTCTACCATCTTCCCAGAATCCTTATGGATAATATGTATTGTTGAGATAGAAATATTGTAGTCGAAACTCTCAAAGCCTTCATAGTTTAGTCTTCTATTCACCGTCCCAATACATGTGGTATTTCTAGGCACAAGAAGACAGTTTGACAAAATACTTGTAAAACCTATGGCAAGCCACATGTTGCTCAATTATGGTGTTATAATCTATTATCCAAAGGAAAAAAGATATGAAAATTGAGTTTACTCTACATCCATACTTTCTATTGGAACACTTACTGATGATGAAAATGTCATATACCTGCATTTTCAAATATGGTAGGCATTGGCTACATGTGCTTGCTGGGCACTTGAAATGTGGCCATTGAGGTTGAGGAATTAATCTTAAAATGTTATTATTTCAAATTAAATTTAATAAGATACACATGGTTAATGGCTACCATATGAGGCCAGTGACAACTTGTTATAAATATTTTAATTTGACCAAATATTCTTATTTTATTAAAGATAGTAAACATATACTTATGAAGGGAATCATTGTTGAAAATGATAATATCATGCACTGAATTTATAGAAGCCACCAACTGTAGCATCAATATTAAACTACAACATTTATTTTCCACTCAAAGATTCTTTTAGGGGAGCAACATTTGTGAACTTATTTTTATTCCTGCACACCAACAGAGAGATTTATAATTAGGTAGCGATCCCTTAAGATTTGTCTTTTAATTTGATGTCCATCAGGACATAACATTCTTCAAAATATCTGTATTGGCATTTTGTCAGTGATTTCTGCAAGAATAAGAAATTAGATGGAAATCATTAGTATTATTGGAAAAACAACAGCTGTTACTGTTTATGTACACTTTCAACTGCAAGATAGGAATCTCCACAGTTGTTAGATAAACCCAGTTTCAATCCATTAAACGTTCACTACCATTGCAGGAATACCTATTAATATCCAACCAAAAAGTTGAAATTTCATATAGATATATAATATGTATATATGAATTTTTAATTTTATATAAAAATCATTTCTAAGCAATTACATTCCCATAATAATTGTCATGAATTGGTAATGATTATTTGGTGTATGGTATTTATTATCCCTTTTCTTTAACACCATTAAAAATACACATTTCAATCTTGAAATTAGCATAGTTATTTTTAAGGCAACAGAACAGATGGTGTGTTGAATTTTGTTTCAGCAGCAGCCAAGCTGAGCCATACAAGATCTAAAGAAATTGGGCTCTGTGCCTATCACCTCAAAGTAACTACTAAGTATCAACTAAGCTTTTCATTCACTCTTCTTTTCAAACTGCTCCTAAAATATAGCCTCCCCTTCCTAACCAAACATTGTACAAATCATTGCCTCCTTAATATTTTGTGATTATTGGTCAATGACTTAGGAATATACACCTCCTTGTGCTTTCAAAATTTTGCAAAGTACCTTCTAGAATTGCTGCACCATAGCTAGGCCGCAATTCCTGTAATTTCAATTCTTCTCTCCAGTGTAATATTCACCTCTCTTCCATCATTAAAATTTATCTCTTCCCTGAAGAAATCACTTTCTTGCTCTCAGAGTTTTGTTTTTTCTCTCACACACCATGCATTTCAGGACCATGGTTCTGTGACATAGATTTCATGTCATGTGTCCTCATTTCTCTTAGTTAATGACTCCAGTATTTTATTTTCCCTTACTTTAGAGGAAAAAAAATGTCTTGAGGACTATGTCAGTTGGGTTCCCCTTTCTGGTCCCTTTATTTTGCTCTCAAGTTTCATGTTAACTCCTGCCTTCATTCAGGAAGACTTTGAGATCAATGTGGTTTAATGATTTATCTGTTTGTTTTCTCAATCCCTAGACTTCTTTTCACCATAGCTCTCTCTGAGCCCCATGGTGCTCTATAACAACATTAAACTTTGTTACCACCCATAACTATTCTTCCACCCAAATCACGAATTCAAGGATCCCTCTAGTTGTTCCATAGCACACTCTCTTTTCAGTCAGTTTGTACAACTGTCTTTATGCTAACTGCTATGCTATCTCATAAGAATCTCCAATCTATTGACCTTTCTAAATTTCTTCCCAGTCATCGTCCTGCTCTTTATTCACTTCTCTCATTATCTAAATTACAAATACTATTATTTCAAAAATACTTTTGCTGTTATCCGAAATCCTTTATTCCTCTGTAATTTGATTTCATCATTTTAGCAAAATGTGAATCTAGGTAAACTTTGTATTTTATTCCTTCATACCATACCCAAGTACCTTAGTACACTCCAGAGAAGAATAGATGGGCTCTATTAGTGATTCAAGATTACCAACCTCTAAGCAGTTCTTAATACTGTTAAATATTCCTACAAATTTTCTCTAGATATCTCAATCTAATCCTGAGCTATACTGATCTCCTATTTCTCAGAGAAATTGAGTTTTCTCAATTTATTGCCCTAAATACACAAATTTAACTATATAGACACCTGGGATATTTATACCCTGTTTAAAATAATGTGATTTTTCCCTATCTTTACTACCTCTAGAAATATTTTTGATTCCATCCCCTGTAGCCTTTTAAGCAATCTAAATGATCTAGTTTTCTTTTTCTTATGATCCCATACATAATCTTCTTCAGCTACTGCCCAATACATTAGATCACATGCTAACTAAAACATTTCAAATTATATACCTACATTTCCAGGCTGTATATTCTCATCTCCCATTTGATCTCTAAGTCATTCTAATGTTTCCATTTCTCTAACCAGACGATCCTTCCTTGCCAGGGACAAAAAAAAAGTGTTGCATGGAAGTTACTTTGACATTTTTTGTTCCCTGTTTTATTAATGCTCAGCCTCTGTAAAGTATTTCACACTGCTGTCCACTTACTGTTTTTAACACTTTTTTCCTTGGTGTTCTTCTCACAGCTCTCCTGATATTCAGCCTAACACTTTGTTCATTCTCTTATCTCCTTTTCAAAATCATCTTCCTCTTATTTTGTGTAAATGGATACCTTAGTGTTAGGGCCTTTTTCTCCCTCACTCTATTTTCTTCTTAAGTACTTTCACCTATGTATGTGATGTCATATATTGCCATATAAAGATGATTTTCATGTTTATATAATAAATTCAGCCTGATTTCTTCCCTGATATACAGTTCTTTATATCTAGCTCAGGTAACATTATAAAGAGAATTACTAAACAATATCTAATTATCGGTATGTCCCCAGAAAAATTCATGATATTTTTTCCCAAACATGGATCTTTGCTTGTGTTTCCAAGCCCTATGAATTTCACCACCATCCATCCAATCATTCATGGCAAAGCGCAAGGAATCACATGTGAAACCTCCTATACTTACCACCTTCCATTTTCAATCTCTGAAAATTTTATCTATTATTCATCTACTCGTTTACATTTTCTCTGACATAATCTTATTTTAAAGTGACATCACTATTTTTATGTGTAGATCCAGTAGCTCCTTATCCATCTTATTACATTAGGATATGCTCCCCATTTAATCTTTTTGTCATGAAGCATGCAGACTAATTTTGGAAATTGCAAATCTGATCAATGTTCTCTCTGTTTAAAGCATCCTTTGGCTTTCAATGGCCATAAAGTGATAAATATTTAAAATTGTCTACATATTCTGCAGAATCTGGTACTTACTTAGCCAAGGTAACTTCATATGTCAGGTTTAAAAACAAATAAAATCTATACAACTCATTCTGAGTCATATTCTAGAGGAACTAGCAGCATTTTTTTCTTCCTGAATGATATGTTTCCTAAACATAGAGCACATGTTTCTTGGGAGTATCTTGCCCAAGACTGGACTAGGAAATGGAGAGACAAGCAATTGGAGTCACTTTTTTTTTTCTTTTTGTCACAGAAAACTCAGAAAATTGATCTGTTTCTTTTTTACAAACACGAGAGTTGAGTACCCAGTTTGATAATGTAGGCTGGATGGGGGGAAAGTGGTTTCAAACAATCAGTCCCAAAACAATAAATATTGGAGTGGATGTGGAGAGATAGGAACACTCATGCACTCCTGGAGGGACTACAAACTAGTGCAACCTCTGTGGAAAACAATATGGAGATACCTCAAAGAGATACAAGCAGAACTACCATTTGATCCAGCAATCCCATTACTGAGCATTTACCCGAAAGAACAAAAGACATTCTATAAAAAAGACATCTGCACTGGAATGTTTATAGCAGCACAATTCACAATTGCAAAGATGTGGAAACAACCTAAGTGCTCATCAATACATGAGTGGATTAATAAAATGTGGTATAGGTATACCATGGAGTACTATTCAGCTTTAAGAAACAATGGTGATATAGCACCTCTTGTATTATCCTGGATAGAGTTGGAACCCATTCTACTAAGTGAAGTATCCCAAGCATGGAAAATAAGCACCACATACACTCACCAGCAAATTGGTTTTAATTGATCAGTACCAAAGTGCACATATAGGAATAACATTCACAGGGCATCAGGCAGATAGGAGGGGAGCGGAGGGGATGGGTACATACATACATAATGAGTGCTATGTGCACCGTCTGGGGGATGGACGTGCTTGAAGTTCGGACTCGGGGTGGGGCAAGGGCAACTTATGTAACCTAAACATTTGTACCCCCATAATATGCTGAAATAAAAAAAAATGAAAAATAAAAAAAAAACCTCCAAAATAACTTAAGGGAAACTTGATTTTATGTATATATAATTTTATGATTATATGTACATATATACACATATATGCATACATATAAATGTATGTTATATCATGTTAAGATATAACAGCATGATATATTATATATAATGTTAGATGTATAACATACATATGTTGTATGTATAATATATATCTTATATGCTTATCATATATTGTAAGTATATATCATATCAACATTTTTTTTCTGGGAGGTTAATTGACACCATTATCCTAAGTGATATTCTTACGAATGTAATCAATGGTTTTCAACACATGGAAGATTTTTAATTTAAAACTTAGGACAATATTTTCTACTGATATATAACATAATGAATTTAAAAATCTTAGCTAATGAAATCCTAAGTATACTAGTAAAGACCTATAATGATATATTTGAGATAATTGATGCTATAATCATTGTATATTTAAACACACTAAGTGAAGTTGCTGAACTAAAATGAAATCATAAGCTATATAAAAGAGAAATCATTCATTGTGTCAAATGTGATATAATAAACTATTGTTTTTTTAAAACCTTCTAAATTTATGATTTGAGCCTCAATCAAATTCTGCTAAAATCTGAAAAATGAACAGATAATGTGTAAATATTGACAGAAGGCAAATTCTGACTTCTCAGAGGCATTGGAAACTACATTTAGAGTGGTGCTTCCATTATGATTTAGATATTATCCTTAGTTTTGTTAGCTATGGCATTCATTTTTTCACCATGACACAACCCTAGTTATACACCTATTTCATGCCATAAGTGTACTGGCTGAAGAAGAATACATTAATTGCATAATTTTTAAACTCATGCCCACCTATTTTAAGTGCAAGTGAGATTCTAATGCTGCCCTCAAAACATTTAATGTATATCTGGTACAACCTTTCTCCCACACTTCCTTATATTACTACTGTTCCTCAAATTTCGAATACTTCCTATGTTCAGCAGTACATGATGCGCTGTTTTCTGTTTCCCTGAGAATAGAAGCAATCAGAAAACAAGTTCCACAAGTCCTCCCGATCCAGCAGTATTTGTGACATATGATCTCCCCTTCATTCATTGCTGTTTAAGTGGCCTTGAGTCCTATCTAAGTACAAGTCTTTGTGCATTAGATTCTGTCTACTCTCATTTACTTAAGAACACTCATCCAACAATTCTCCTCTATCTCTCCTGCATCCCAATGGACTCATCTATTTTTCTCAGTGACTTCTATTTGTAAAAGAAATGACAATGTAGACTCAAATCACATTTAAGATGTACTCACTTCTCAATACCACCATGGCCAGCACCCTAGTCCAAGGTACCATCATCTCTCATCCGGATGATAGAAACAGAACCCTTAATTTTATCCCTGCTTTGATACACACTAATCTAACCTCCAAATAGCAGCCAGAGTGATTTTTTTAAAATGTAAGTCAGATAATGTCAAAGCTTTTAGCAAAACCATCTAATGGTTTTCCAATTCACTCAAAGTCAGACTCATCACAGCAGCTGCTAATACCAAACATAATTTAGTTTTCTGTTAACTCTCTCACTTCTTATGCTGTTATTCATATACTGCTTATATTTGTTGCATTATCATTGGCCTCGCTGCTGTTTCTGCAACGTGCCAAGTATGCTTTCACTGCAAGGGCATTTTATTTGTTATTTTCTCCTTCTATTTATTTTTTTAAGTTTTATTTTATTTTTATTGAAAATAAAAATCATACATATTCATGAGGTACAACATGATCTTTATATACATGTATACATTTAATAATGATCAAACCAGGGCAATTACTAATAGCATATTCATCGCCTCGGTCATTTATCATTTCTTTGCAGTAAGAATATTCAAAATCCTTTCTTTCAGCTATTTTGAAATTTACAATACATTATTATCAACTATACTCTTTCTACTGTGCGATAGATCACCAGAGCTTATTCCTCCTATCTAACCTTAACTTTGCACCTGTTGATCAGTGTCTCCCATTTCCCCTTCAGCCCCTTCCTCTCAGCCTCTGGCAAGCACCAATCTACTCTCTACCTCTATGAGCTCAAGTTTTTTAGATTCCACATATGAGCAAGACATATGCTATTTGTCTCTCCGTGCCTGGCTTTTTTTCACTTAACATAATGTCCTCTAAATTAATCCATGTTGTCAAAAATGACAATTTCTTGTCTTTCTTTTCACAACTGAATAGTATTCTATTGTGTATATATATGCAATGTTTTCTTTATCCACTAGTGTATCGATGGACATTTAGGTTGATTCCATATCTTTGCTATTGTGAATGATGGTACAATGAACATGGGAGTGCAGACATTACTCTCCCACGTACCAATTTCAATTCTTTTGGGTATATACCCAGTGATGGGATTACTGGATTAAACCATAATTCCATTTTTTGTTTTATGAGAAATTTCCATACTATTTTCCAAAATGGCTGTACTCATTTACAATAACACCAGCAGTTTCAAATTTCCCTTTTCTCCACATCCTCACCAACATTTGTTATCTTTTATCTTTTTGATAAAAATCCATTCAAACAGGTATGAGATGATATCTCATTGTGATTTTAATTTGCATTTATTTGATGATTAAAGATGTTAAACTTTTTTTCATATATCTGTTGGCCATTTGTATGTCTTTTATATCAAACTAAAAAGTTTCTGCACACCAAAGGAAACAATGAATAGAGTGAGGAGACAATCTGCAGGATGGGAGAAAATACTTGCAAATTATACATTGAATAAGGGGCTAACATCTAAAATATGCAAAAAAAAACCTCAAATTGCTCAATAGTAAGTAAACAATCCATTAAAAAATGGGCAAAGGACTTGAATAAATATTTCTCAAAAGAAATTATTTCCCCTTTTTATAAATCCCGCTGTTCAATTTCTCACTTACTTCAGTTTTTCTTTTTTTTTTTTTATTATTATTCCAAGATATTGTGAGGGTACAAACATTCTAGTTACACTTTATGTCTTTGCCTCACCCAAATGCAGGTTAAAGGCATGCTCTTCCCTCCCTTTAGTGCTCCCCGTGTCCTTTAGTTGTAGATTCGTCCCCCATCCCCCTAATCCCTGGAGAGTATTTCTGTCATGTGATCACCCTAGTGTTGATCAGTTAGTACCAATTTGATGGCGAATACAAATGGATCCCATTCTTCTGCTCTTGTGGTGCCTCACTTTGGATGATGGGCCTGAGTTTAGTCCAGGAAAGTATAATAGGTACTAGATCATCGTCATTTCTTATGATTGAGTAATATTCCATTGTAAACATATACCAAATT
>CAUYSK010065457.1:0-10988 GCA_963575035.1 Avahi laniger
TGCCTCAGCCTCCCAAGTAGCTGGGACTACAGGCATGCGCCACCATGCCCGGCTAATTTTTTCTATATATTTTTAGTTGTCTGATTAATTTCTTTCTATTTTTAGTAGAGACAGGGTCTCGCTCTTGCTCAGGCTGGTTTCGAACTCCTGAGCTCAAACAGTCCACCCGCCTCGGCCTCCCAGAGTGCTAGGATTACAAGCGTGAGCCACCGCCCTGGGCCTACACCTTCTGCTTTTACACTGTTTTCTCCCTTTGGAATATACTTCCTCTCTTGTCACAGTAACCCACCTCCCCCTGCCTTCTGGTTTTAGCTCAGATGTTTCCTCCTTTAGGAACAATTCCCCCATTTCCTCTGCTACAATCTTTCTTCTCATTTCCCTTTTTCCCATTCTATATTTCTTTTTATCTTGTCTTATACAAAAAATGATTTAAGGTGACATTAAACATAAATGCCATTTAGCAAGACTTAAATTAAAAGTAAATATGAAATTAGAGTAATAAAAAATAAAATGTTAATAAATTAAAGATATGAGTTTACTATATTTCTCTTATGCTACTTATCACCCTGCATTACATTATTTTTAATGCATGTTTTTAAGCAATTTGGGGGAAACTGAATTTTCACGATATTTGTTGAACAATAAATGTGATACAAATATGTAAACTATTTAGTATAAATTTTGGATCTATGCATTTTAGAAAATTTCTTAATGTTAGGAATTTAAACATAAAGATGTGTATTTTCTTATTGGAAGAAAGGAAAATGATAGTAATTTTCCTGTTTGTAAAGCTAAACAATTTCTAATTATTTCAATTTGTATTTGAGATCTAGTTCACAATACTTGATAAAAATAGACTATATGTGTATATGGCATAATCTATTGGAAAATTTTAACCTGCATAGTCAAACTTCAGACTTTTATCATTATAATTCAGAAAAATGTAAGTTCTTGTATAACTGTCCATAGTTCCTAAAAAACAAATAAACCTTTATATTTAAATTCTGGAAATAACTTCGTGCTTTATGTTACCAATAAGGTCTCTCCTTCCATTAAGGAAGAACCTGTGGAAAGAATCTCACCAAGTCCTGAACATAGAAGCACTGTGAAACTCTGCTCTCTTCTCATTGGTGGTCATAGGGGAGAATTCAGAAAATAGTGCAAATTTGTGTTTACTACTTGAGATTCTTCCTTAATAAACAGCTCTTGATATGCTTAAGATTGAAGGTTTAAGGAAACACATTTTGACTTCAGCCAGTAATCTAAATGAAAACCCCTTCTGTTTTTTTTTTTTAGCATTTTCCTACTGAATATCGAGTTTTGTCTTTAGCTAAGAGCTACTATATATGTTTCACAACTGTTGTTTTAGTTTATGTTTATTTCTTTCTTAAGGAGATTATTATAGCAGTCATTCAGCAGAAATTGTTTTTAAGACTTGCTCCTGAAATGCTCTATCATTTCTATGTAAATTAAACTTATTGTGTAAGTAAAATAAACTGAGATGTCAGTTTGTTTTTAGAATGCAGTGCCATAATACACAAAAGAATACTCTTTACATTCACACAGTTACATTTTTGTAGTCAAACAAATGCTTTGCTAATATATATATATATTTATACTATCCATATATAGCTTGAAAAAATACATAGCCCTTAATCAGTTTGGATGATTTCTCTAAATTTAGAAAGATGCTATTAGCTTAAGGAGGTGGGAAAGTGTTGTGAAGGGTTATTTTCAAAGTAAACGTCTTTGTGTGTGTGTGTGTGTGTGTGTGTGTTGAATGCCAAGAAATAATGTTGCTGTTAGAGGAAAAGTAGAAAGGCTATCATGTTAGGTAGCAAATAGGATGGTAGAAACAGCACATGACTTGTGAAATTTTCTCAACTATTTCTTTCATGTCAATACTGAATTATAATTAAATGGAGAATTTATAATCCAGAAGAAATTACAATGAAAAAATTTTATTTTCTTGCCTAATTTTGGTTTTTGCATTTTCATTGATATATGTCTTGATATCCTCTTTAAGAATTAATAAATTACCGATGCGCATAGGAAAAGATTGGCAGCAATTAGGTAGTCTTAGGAGCTTGGCTCTTCATTAATGGATAGGCTCACACTTACAAAAACAACTAAGGGTATAATTTTCTTTTCTGGTCTTAAATTAGTAATATATGTCTTCTGAAATAGTAAAAAATTGCTGAAAAATATTATACTTTTTTTATAAAATGAGATTTATTAAAAAATGTAGTATCTTATAGGATTTCTTCAATGACCATTTTGAAGTATTTGAAATTAGGAGCAACTTAAATTAAGGAAAAATGATAGAAATTATCATTATTTTAATACTCAAATATTTAAGTATATTGTGATTATCTGTGTATAATACCTTAATATAATGTGAAATTCATGCATCTTATATTGGCCATCAGGAGATCTGAATCCTAGTTCTGGCTCAGTCATATCTGTGTGACTTTAGAAGAATAATATTTGCAAACCTCTACTGTAAAATGAGAATAAAATTATTTGTATTCTTGTGAAGAATAAGTAAGATAGATATGTATGATATCATTTTATGATCTTTAATGTGTCATACAAATATTAGGAGCATGGAAAGAAAATAGAACTCTGTTGTTTAAGAAGATTTCAAATTTATCTTTATTGATATTATCAAGTTTTAATTTTCTGTTTCTCTCTCCCTTCTCTCTCTACTTATTATTACTTACATCATGCTTGTCTTTCCATAGTAGAGATGAAGAAATGATCATTGGCCCAGAGTTGGTTGGCAGCCTCCATTGCCTTTCATCTCTCTCTAGTATCTAGTTCTTACAAACGAAATTCTAACTCTAGGATGGTATTAATAATCAGACATCTTAAAATTTAAAAATTAGTCACTGAAAAAAAAATTTTAAATAAAAGGGCTTAAGGGAATAGGTTCATTCCCATTTTGCTCTTCTGCTTTCTGCCAAGTAAGGACACAGTAAGAGGACCTCACCACATACTAAATACTGGCACCTTCATCTTGGACTTCCCTGCCTACAGAGCTATGAGAAATGAATTTCTGTTATTTATTTTTAAAAAATAATAATAAATGTCCATAATCCTTAAAAAAATAAAAATTCATCACTGAAATAACTTTCTGTGTTCTGCAGTTGAGAAAAACTGTAAGCCATTTAAAAAAATGAGGCATTGACATCTGAACAGACACACAGACCAATTGAATAGAATACAAATTCCCGAGATACACAGAAAACCCAAATACACATGGAACTGTAAGTTAACCTTCACAGAAAGGTGAAATCAAATCAATGGGGGAAAAGGGACTTTTAGTAATTGAGAGATAATTATCCATAAGAATATAAAATTTGACTCTTCATCAAGGTGTACACCAGAATGAACTCCAAATGAATCAGAAATTTAAATGCAAAAAATGCAATAAAACCTGCCAACCCCGTAGCACTGATTATGGTCTTGAAGTACCAACCTCGTAGCAATGATTGTGGTTTTTAAATTCTGTTTCTTGTTAAAACAACCTGAGTTCTTTGAGATAATGTCTGATTTCTCTGGGGCAAGAAGTAAATGTTCTGAACCTGGAATGTCTTCCAAAGACTTCTTGCTTTTCTAAAAACTGAGAAGAAAAACACCAAAAAAAAAAAAAATCCAAACTTAAAAAAACTCAACAATGAGTAAAAGGCATGAATAAGCAGTTCACAGTGAAAGAAATGCAAATTTCCTTTACACATATGAAATTATGTTTAACTTCACTCATAATGTTTAACTTCATTTAGTAGGTGAAGCTGCAGAGAAACAGGACCTCTCATATGTTGCTGGTGGGAGTGTAAAATAATGAATTCCTTTAGAGGAGAAATTGCCAGTGTCTTAATGAAATTACATGTGCATATGCCCTTTTGTAAGAGAACGGAGCAGGAAGAAATACACATATTTGTTGTTGGTTTATTTTTGGGAAAAAAGAAAGATAAACTCAAAATTAATAATAACATGTATCTAAGGGGAATGCGGAGGAGTGGGATGAAGGGATGACATTGTGAATTCTCTAGTATTATACTTTTTCGTATAGTTTCAGTGTTTGAACCATATACACAGTTTGATATGTTAAAAAAACATAAAATTGAAAAGGAAACAAATGAACCTAGTGGTATATCTAGTTGGAAACATAACAAAGCAGAGAAAAAAATCATTTCAAATGTTTTGGATACAGTACTTTGTACTTCGTTTGTTGGATATGTCCCACAGATAAGAAGAATGGCCAGTGGAATGTAACATTAAAATTAACTTGGTGGTTTTACTGTTATGGTGATATTGGTGTAATAATTTTGAAATAATTTTATGAATATGATATATTAAAACAAATATGTAAATGTAATTATGAACCAAGATTTTCAGGATTAAAGATATGAACATAAAATCAAAACAGTTAAGAAAACCCCTTAAAAATTAAATTTAGGAATATCATTGTAAACTCACTGTATTCTAAAAATATATTTCTTAGTTCTACTCACTGAAAGATCCTGGAAGTACTGTCTCCCTAGTAGCAGTGAGTCCGCATAGTGATAAGATTTTGGTTTCTAAATGCATCGCTTAATAAAAGGAGCTAGAGCTCCTTGGAGAAAAGCCTGTTTACAGATTTGCAATGGGGACAATAGAAGATAAACCTGGAACATGATGTTTTTCCAGAAAACAAGTACTCAGTCTAATGGAAGCATGTGAAAACGATAGAGGAACTAATATGGAAGGGCTTCTTTTGGCCAAAATTGGGACAATTTGAGGATAAAACTGAATGAAGGTTTTAATTAATTATAAAATATTTAATAAATAAAGTCATGATTCTTTTAAAATACAGCCAGTTTTCCATTTTCAGATGAAATTTATCTGAAAATTGGAAATCAAAAAGAAAGAATTAAGCCGCTGGCCTTTTAATGAGTTACTGGAGTTTATTTGCAGGTGAAGAAGAAATGTTCTTTATCAAAGAATACAGGCTGATGAAAGCAAAAAATTTGATAGAATTAGAAAAATCAACATTTTGCTCCATGTGGTAGTCATACTTCTAAACATTCCTCAAAATGCCAGTTTCCTGCTTATTTTATTAAACATGAACCTAGGTACTACTGTGAAGGGACTTTGCACATACTATTAAGGTTACCAGTCAGTTGTCCTGAACATGAGGGGATTATCCCATGTCTTAGTCCATTTCGTGTTGCTCTAACAGAATACCTGAGATAATTTGTAGAGAATAGAGGTTTATTGGCTCACGATTCTGGAGGTTGGGAAGTCCAAGAAGCATGGTGGTGGCATCTGCTTGGCTTCTGGTGAGGGCCTCATGCTGCATCATAACATAGCAGAGAAATGGAAGGGGAAGTGGGTGTGCCAGAAGGGCAAACTCTCTTTATAACAACCTGCTCTCTCCAGAACTAATCCATTCCCACAAGAACTAATCCATTCCTGAGAGAACCCACTCAGTCTTAAGAGAAAGACATTAGTCTATCTTAACAACCTAATTAACAACCTCGTAACAACCTCTTAAAGGTACCACTTCCCAATACCTTTACATTGGCAGTTAAACTTAAATGTCAGTTTGGGTGGGGACAAATTACATCCAAACCTTAGCGTTCCACTCCTGTTTTCCCAAAACTCATATCCTTCTCACATGCAGAATATGATCATTTCATTCCAATGGTCCCAAAAGTCTTAAACCCATTCCATCACCAGCCCAAAAATTCAAAGTCCAAAGTCTCATCTGAGGCTCAAGGCAAACTACTTCCAGCTGTGAGCTTATGAAAAACAGTTAATGTATTCCCAAAATACAATGGCAGGACAGACATAGGGTGAACATTCCCATTCTAAAAGGGCAGAGAGAGGCAGAAAGCAAGGAGTAACCAGACCAAAGCAAGTCTGAAACCCAGCAGGGCAGACATTAAATCTTAAAATATCAGAATAATCCTTCCATGTGCCACCTCCTGGACACACTGGGGTAGGCAGTGGGCTCCCAAGGCTTTGGGAAGTCCTGCCCCCAAGGGTTTGCTGGGTGGAACCCACATGGCTGCTCTCTTGGGTTGGGGTTGCAGCTGGTGCCTGTGGCTTTCCCAGGCTGGTGTTACATGCAGCTGGTGATTCTACAGTTCTGGGATCTTGATGGTGGTGGCCTCACTACCATGGCTCTACTAGGCATGCTTGTGGAGATTCTCTGTGGGCGCTCCACTCTTGCAGCACGTTTCTGTCTGGGCTCCCAGGCAGTGTGATACATTTTTTCCCCCTCCTCTATTCTTTAAAATCTAGGTGGAAGTGGCCATGACCCCGCAGCCCGTGCACTCTGTGTATCTGCAGAGTCAACACCATGTGGACACTGCCATGGCTTATTGCTGTGCCTTCCAGAGTGTTGGCACAAGCTGTATCTGGGTTCACTTGAGCCATGGCATGGTGCCACCAAGTTTTACCATTTGTACCTTTTGGAGCAACAGATGTAGCCATACCTGGGAAGACTGAGCAGTGCTGTGCTGAAATTTGAGGAGCAGATGCTTGAGGGGCGGCCTCAAAGATCTCTGAAATGCCTTTGGGGCCTTTTACTCATCTTGATGATTAGCACCTGGCTCCATTTTAGCCCTATTAATCTCCTTTGTTAATTGTCCCTGGTCCACATCTTGATTTCCTCTCCTGAAAGTGCTCTTTGATTCTTTATCATATACATGGCCAGGCTGAGAATTTTCCAAAGTTTTCCACTCTGCTTCCCTTTTCTCTATCAGCTCACTACAAGCAGTTAGCAACCTGAGTGCTTTGCTACTTAGACATTTTCTTCACCGCATGTACTATTCCATCACTCTTCAGTTCTGCTTTCCACAAAGCCCTAGGGCATGGATACACTGCAGTCAAGTTCTTTGTTACAGTATAATAAGGATGGCTGTTATTTCAGTTACTGGTAAGATATTCCTTGTTTCTATTTGTGACCTCATCAGAGTGGCCTTTATTGTCCATATTTCTATTAGCATTCTGGTTACAACCGCTTAACCAGTCTCTAAGAAGTTCTAGACTTTCCCTAGTCTTTTCGTCTTCTGAGCCCTCACCACAATTACCCTTAGTTCTCCATTAATGGCAATGTAGTTTTTTTTCTAACCTGTTCCTCCATATTCTTCCAGCCACTACCCATCACCCACTTTCAAAACTGCTTCCACATTTTCAGGTTTCTGTATAACAACACCCCAGTATCAATTTTTTGTCTTAGTTTATTTTGTGTTGCTATAACAGAATACCTGAGACTAGATAATTTCCCAGCTCATGACTCTGGAGTCTGGGAAGCCCAAGAAGCATGACACTAACATCTGCTTGGCTTCTGGTGAGGGCCTTGTGCTGCCTCATAACAAGGCAGAGAGGTGAAAGGGGAAGTAGGCATGCCAAAAGGGCAAAACAGGAGAGGCAGACTCCATTTGTAACAACCTACTCTCCTGAGAGGTAATCCATTTCTGCCATAGCTAATTCATTCCCTGACAACTAAGCCAGTCTCACAACAAAGACATTAATCTATCTTAACAACCTAATCACCCCCTAAAGGTACCACCTCCCAACACAATTACATTGGCCATTAAATTTCTACGTGAGTTTTGACAGGGACAAACCACATCCAAACCACAGCATCCTAGATTATCCAGGTGGACCCTGTACAATCACAGAAGCCATTAAAAGCAGAAGAGCAAGGTGGACGAATCAGTTACAGAGATGTAACCACAGAAGCTGAGGAGATTCCAAGCCTGAGAAGGATTCCATGCACTATTGCTGACACTGAGATGTAGGGGCCCATGTGTAAGGAAGGACCAAAGAGAGAGAGGCTTCTAGGATATAAGAGTGTCCCTTAACTGACATCCAGCAAGGAAATGTGGATCTCAGTACTACAGCTTTAATGGACTGGGTTTTGTCAACAACCTGAATGATCTTGGAAGCAGACTCTTTTCAGAACGTCCTGGTAAGACCCCAGCTGACTAACATCTTGATTTTGGCCTTCTGAAGCCTAGAGCAGAGAAACCAATAGAACCAACCCAGACTTCTGATCTATAAATTGTGAGATGCTAAACTGTGTTGTTTGTTACAGCAGTAATAGAAAACCAATAGACAACTCTTCAATGAAATAATTGATTCAGATAAGGATCATTAATGGTTGCTAATTCCTTTAGGTGAAAGGATGTGAGGGAAGAGAATATTTGCACCGTACCACAGTATCACCTCACAGATTTCTTGCTATTGTAAAGGGAAAAATATGTACCTTAAAATAGCAATATAGCTGTTAGTACTTTACCTAAGTGAACAAAGTATCTCTAGTGACAGAACAATCTGACATATGTTTTCTGATATGATGCAGTTTGAAGCACACAGCATTAACTGAATATTCTTGTTATATACAAATTAAAATTGACTCCAATCAGACCTTTAGATTTATCCTCTAATTTTCATGAAAGACGGGATAGATGAAAAGTTAAATGACACCACAAGGACACAACTAGGCAAATCTAGACCATGGGACATACTGAAAGATAATTGACCTGGTCTCATCAAAAAGTGAATGTCATCATAAAAATATTAAGATGTTTGTATTGAAAATCAGGGAGCTTGTTGTATATGAAAGTGACCAAAGAGATATAAAAACTAAATGCAATGTGTTAACTTTGATGGGATTTTGGTTTAAAAACTAATAATATAAAACAAAAATACCTATGCATTTTAGGGATAATTGGGGAAGCATTGTTAATTTTCTTAAGTGAGATAATGATATTATGGTTATATAGGGAAATGTTCTTATTCTTGGGAGATACATGTAAACTATTTAGAGAGAAAGTCATGATGCCTGAAAGTTATTTTTAAGTGCTTCTTTTAAAAGAGAGAAAAAACACAGAAATAAAAAGAAACATATATGGCAAAATGTTAACAGTTGTTCAATCAAAATGGTAGGTGTAAAGTTGTTTATTGTACCATTTTTTAATTTTTCTGTATGTTTGAAGATTTTCAAAATTAAATATTATGGAAAAAGAAGAATAAGGTCATAGGAGACTTGAAGGCAGTTCTTGTATGTGAGTGGGGATAGTTCATTGACAGGCTTCACTTTAGTAATCTTGGACAGTACTGTTTTATTTTGGACCTTTCCAATACTAGAATTTGGAATACTTTTTTCTAGAGTAAAAACATCCATTCTAGCACTTGAATTATCTCCAAATAGTTTGTTCTACTTTTTTAGAGATATTTTATACATTATGGCTGGGGCATAAATGCCTGGCCTTCTGGCTGTACTGCATTTGGGGTCAGGGAGGGGATGGAATAGGTGGATGAGTGTTGTTAGAGACAGTCCTCCATGCGTCCCTCATGTTCCTACATGTCTTACTGGGTATGCCAAGAATGCAAGGCCCTGACTGCTTTTTACCTGAACCATTTCTCAGGGTTGTGTTTGTAGTGAAAAGTCTTGAAGAATGAGGGAATGTCTTTCTCTGGGACAAAGAGCAGGCTTGCTAACAGCTTGCTATAAAATGGTAGGCTCCCAAGCTGGGTATTCTTCAGCTTTGACACAAACAACTAGCTTCCATCTAGGCTCATACCGTATTATCCCCAAGGAAGTTGGGGTCCAGGGAACCAATACAAATAGATTGATGCAGTGCTGTGATTAATAGACTCCTTTGTCTCTGATCTAAGAGTCTTGTGTCTGTTACCAGCATGCATGAAACCGTGCTAGGCTAACTGATTAGCTTGTAAGCAGAGGAAAATCAAGTCTCAGACCCTTCAGTGATGATTGAGATTTCAGTAGATAGATCTTCAGTAATCCTTCTGTTTTCAGTTTGATTTCTTACTTCTGCTTGTCACTAGACCTGCATTTTCAGAATCTGAAGCCCCTGGGATTCTGCCAGGCTGTTAATCTGCTTCTATGTTTAAATGGATACTACTAACAGTAATCCAGTTATTTAAGTCTGAAACTTCATACTCCTTTCATTCTTTATGTTTAACTAGTGAGTAAGTCTTGTGATTTTACCATCTTAGTGTCACATTTTTCTCCATTTTCACTACTTTTGGTTTAGTTAGATTTGTATCATCTCTTGATTATGGTAATTCCTTACTGCCACTGGACTGAATTGTGTTTTCCTTAGATTTTTATGTTGAAGCCCTAACCCCCAATGCAATTGTATTCTGAGATAGGGCTTTTAGGAGGTAATTAAAGTTAAGTGAGGTTATAAGGGTGAGCTCCTAATCTTACAAGATTGCTGGCCTTATAGGAAGGGAAGAAGGGAAAGAAAGAGATATCTCTCTGTATGTGTGCACGCACTAAGGAAAGGCCATTTGCGCATGTAAAGAGCAGATAGCTGTTTGCAAGCCAGGAAGAGGGCCCTCGCCAGGACCCAAATTGGCTGGCACCTTGATCTTGGGCTTCCAAGCCTCTAGAACTATGAGAAATAAGTTTCTATTATTTTTAAGCCACCTAGTCTATGATATTTTGTTATGGCAACCCAAGCTAAGACACTTAGCTCCAATGTAGTCGATTCATGCCTGATTCACTCCTACCATTTTCATCTCTTTGAACCTTTCCTTAACATGCTGTCAAAGTTTTAAAGCTACAACTGCAATCAAGCTGGTATGTTTTTAGAACCTTTATGTTTCTTTACAAAATGGAATTCAAACTCCTTGCCTTGTCATACCAGACCTTTCATAAGTTGGCCTTTTTATATTTCTCTAGCTCTACCATTTGCCTCCTTTCTTGCCCTAGTCCCTACTCATTCTGTGCTTGAGCTATATAAACCTACTTGTATTTTTTTAGTATGTCATGCTGTTTTACATCTCTAGGCCTCTACTCATGCAGAGAGCATTTGGTGCCAGGGATGCTGCTTCACCACCCCCCTCCCATCTGCTTGCAGAATATTTATTCATCTTTCAAACTTAGTTCAACCTCTAAGAAAGTTTTCTCTGATCCACATGGAATAGAATGACCTCTCTCTCTCTCTCTCTCTCTCTCT